>OMKL01006303.1:1069-11206 GCA_900302295.1 Parasudis fraserbrunneri
ACCTCAAAAGGTTAATTCGCCTTTTTCACCTCGCCGCCATCTTTATTTTCATAGAACGCTATGAACGCATTTCAATGAGCTGACGACTAATTCACTTCCATGTGTTTCAAAACACAAAAACTACGACAGTGGAAATGTCAGGTAGTCATGACTTTGTAATTCCAATGTGTATTTCTGCCTGTTGTTTGGAAATGGCATTTTTATAGCGAAATTTTAACATTGAAGTGATCAGGCACTGCTGCATTCTGTACCCCTCACTGCATCGATTTCAGCCAATATGGCAGCAAAGTGAATTCGCCGAATAGCACAATGTACATCCTTCTTTAGGGTGAATCATCTCTTTAATATAGCCATCGATGTGAATACCCTACATGACTGACGGAGAGAAAAACCTCCTGCTTTAGGCTCATTAGACAAGCCAGCGGGCCATTAATGGTAATTCTGTGGTCGATGTTATGGAAGTTGGGTTGATAACAATATTCACTAATGTGCAAGAGGTCTTACGAAGGTCAGATTCGGACGTCATGTTTCATACTAATTTACCCAGTGATAGTGGAATTTGTAAGTTGCTATGTATTTATTTTCTTAGGATCCCCATTATCGGTAGACCAGGGCGTCATGCACAAGAGAAACGTACAAATTTAAATACGAAGGTAGAAATTGGAGAATATGAGACCACGTACAAGACAATATATAGTGTGAGCAGTAAAATGTAGTGATGAAAACAAAGTATACATAGTTATACATAGTTAACAACCATAAGCATTGTTATTATTAAGTTATAGATGGTCATTCATATACATTCATTTCCCACCTCCATCCTACAGGCCGGACCTGCTCAGAGAATGTAGATGACTGCTGGTCAAGCCCCTGTCTTCATAGAGGCACATGTCTGGATCTGATCAATGACTACATTTGTCACTGTCCTTTTGGTAAGTACTGTTCTAACTAACGCTGTATTATTACGGCGCTAATGTTTCAATACTACGTATCAAACAGCGTGGTTTTTGCATCTTCAATTCTTTAATTGACTTTGAGGCAGATCAACCCACATTGCGAGCGTTGGTGACAGCTTTTGAGTACTGTTCACATTTTAGCTGGTACCTGGAATTTTTTCATTACTTTACTCTCTGTAATAACAAAAATGTAATTTCAGTTGTAAAAAAAAAAAAAAAAAGTCCAAACATATCAATTTTAACGTTGTTATTTATTTAGAACATTTTGTTGTAACACACCACACAAACAACTCCCAACCTCCCTCTCCTCTCCCAAACCTGCCTCTACAACATTTTTTTTTAACATTGCATGGTCATGTCAGAGATGCTCACAAGTCATTTTTTTGCAAGTCCAAGTCTCAAGTCTTTGGTCACAAGTCCAAGTCAAGTCTCTTAGGGTTGTAATGAGCATTCAATAATAGTTGTAACCTATTTTTCAATAACAATTAGAGTGCAACCATATCGTATAATTACACTGGGTCTCCAACTACCTCAACTTTATTTGTCCCCGGAGGGCAATTGGTTTTGCTGCAAGTCATAAATGCAAGACGATAAAGTGCAAAAAGCCTACATAGGGTACATCAATGCTCTGGCACTGAATGCTGCAGGCTCGGGGGAAGCAACAGTGGTCTCAGGGTGACCTGTCCAATCATAGAATTGCATAAAGTGCTGAATGTCAGGACATCAAATTACAAGATCAAAATAAATAATAAATATAAATACAACATGGATATGGAAGTACAATTCAACAACATAGCCGACAATATCATCATAAACAAACAAAATCGACATAGTTAGCCAAGCTCGGCACCATTGTGAAACATTGTCACAGCCATCATCACCATTGTCAACACTGTCATCATCATCATCATCATTATCATCAAGGAACAACACCATCACTACTATCTACCCCCCTGGCCTGAGTTCAGAAGAAGAACTAATGACAGCTTATAATCTACTATAAATTAACACATCCCTCTCGCCTCTCAAACCCAGTGTAATGGTAACCTAATAAGCCTGTAATGTTGCGTGGTCAACAATAAACCTGTAACCTGCCTGTTGCCGATGTTAATAATTAACGTGGTCTTTGTCAGCAGATGGTGGAAGCGGAAGGTGGATGATTACCCGACCATTTTTATAGTCATTGCAAAGCCAGCACCCGCAAACAGTGTGGCAAGCAAACAGACACAAACAATATTCAGCAAACGGCAATCTAATCAAGTTAACCTCCCCCTTAGCTACAGAGCTAGTAGCAAGCTAATGCTAGATAGCTGCTGCTGAGCGTATCATGTTTGCTAACATTAACTTTCACATTACCAAGTGACTCACCTGTCCGGGTGCGTTTTCATATGCCTGATAAAGTTGATGTGGTCGATCCAGCATTCTTTATTTTGATACTGCAGACGTTGCATTCAGCGATTCTTTTGTTTGGGCCTTGTGTGAAGTTATTCTAGCCAAAGGTTATATGACAAATGGCGCAGCAGCTGCAGGTGTTGCTCGCCATGGTGTTGTTGCTGCAGCTTAGAGTCATCTGTGGCCACACGCACCAGACACGTACGGTTACGCATGGTAATAAGGGAAGGAATGACATTCAGCTTGTCAGACATTTCCATAATGTTAATGCGCCAAAACATTTTGATAATGATTGTTCACGAGTCCCAAATCTCAAGGTTGAGTCTTAAGTCTTTTGAGGACGAGTCTCAAGTCAAGTATCAAGTCTCTGTGTGTGCGACTTAAGTCCAAGTCAAATATCAACATTATTTGGCCATCCTCAGTAAATACTATCAAACTCCTTTGACCTCAACTGGTCTTTCCAAAGACCCAAGAATTGGCAAGGAAAAGACCCCCTCTTGTGGTGGTTACTAGTTTGTAGTATGTGCGGAGCACCCCTATTTTGCTTCAAATGGTACAGTCCCAGTCTGTTTTCGTGCTTCTTTAGCTCCAGTAATTAGTTTGAGGCAGTGGAGCCTCAGTAAAGATGGGAAAGCCATACACTGAAGTTTTTCATTCCTGTTGCTGTCTTGTATTATATGAGTGCAACTAACTGTAAGTTTAGAATATTACACTCTACAAAACACGTACATTGCTGTGGGTTGGGAAATATGAGTATTTTGCCCCTTTGGTTCCTTTTTCAAATTTCCCTTTTTTTTTTCTCTTTAAACCCACTCTCAAGGTACCGAAACTTGGCACCGATCGATCTAACGTGAATAGGTACTCGGTAGTACCGTCGTAATTCGGTCAGTACCCTTAAAAGTACAGAGTTCGGTACCCAACCCTATTGAAGGCTCATATTGGAAGGCATTGGGATTCTTTACACCTGCGCTCAGTTGTGAAGATTTACTGTATAACTGACCAGTCAGATTGCCTCGTTTTGAAAGAAAATCTGCAGGGAACCACTCATTTCTATGCATTTCCCCTACGCGAGATTGACATGCAGGCGAACGTCTCGTGAGGTACTACACATGGCCTACGCAGAGGGCCTCAGGGTCTCACAAATACCCTCAACCCAGCGTGTGCTGCTCAACGCGCTGCTAGTTTTCACGCCGCCGAGGCATAAATTAACCCTCCGTTGTACCCCACCGTGGGACTTGGGAGTATCGCGCCAAATTAAATTTCTCAGTATATTTGCTCTGTTTGTTGTCAGGGGACAGATGCACCCTCAAAGCGGTGCCTCACTGTTGTTGTAATGTGTGTCATTTCTAGTGTGCATGTCCCACATGTGGGTTGATGAGCAAACCTGACATACTTGGGTTTCATTTTAGCCTCTGTTGGCCTGAAAGTTATATACCAATTTTGGGAGGGGACATATTATGCATCTTTTCAACAATTTTATACGACATCCTTGACTCTGTGGAACACACAAAGAATGTATTCTAAATGTTATTTTAATAATCTTTTTTCGAGCACCTCTTTCGTCCCTTGTATTGAACACGCTGTGGTGGGTGCTGTACACATCACATTTTTTTATTAATTATTTCCTTCCCAGCCTGGCTACCCTACTCCGAAGAGTAAAAAACGTTTACAAATTGGGCAGTAGATGAGATAAGCAGTGTTTCTGGCTCCAAAAAGCACAGCTAATTGATTAATCAACTCTAATTCATCCTATGACATCACAAACTGCAATAATTCTGAATAGCTTGTTAATCTGAAGACTTCAAACCCTGGTCAAACGGCAAGGAGTATCTATGTCATTTTCCCCCAGCAGCTGAATAACAGTTCAGACCCATTTTCCATAATATGTCACCTTTAAATCTACAATCCGGGTTTTATTTGACAGTCTAAACTCGGGTATATTCACTCTTTGTTACTGTGGAGTTTGACGTGCAGATGGAAGTGCAAGAACTGTGCGAGCCCATCCACAACTCTTATCGCTGCAGTTTTACTGCGATGTTAACAAACACCACAAATATAAACAAACCCTTTTTACCATCTCAGACGTCATGAAAAACTCCGGCTTCAGACAATTCATTTGGGGAGTAAAACAATGTCATTAATTCAATGAGATGACTCCAGAAACGAAGCGCGTGGTGAGACCCAACACCAGTAAACTCATTCATCAAAGCGCTGAATCTAGCAGTATAACCCTAACATCCATCTACGGTATCACGCTCAAAGACTTTGTATTACCGTAGGCGCATCGGCTGCCTCTTGGCATGTAAAAGGTAAAGGTTATTGATCATGCGTAACGCGGAACTTTTTTATTTACCTACCGGGGTAAAGCCTCCCACTCCCACCTGCCCACCCCTCCGATGATCTTACCAAGGTGAGGCGCCAGTGTGTCTTTCCTTTTAATGAATAGCTGGAGCAGCTCAGTTCAGTAAGGAGGAATCCGTGTCCTTCACACTCCCCATCAGTTGAACTGGAACGCAGTGGGGGTGCTCTGCAGTAACATCGCAATAGTATCTCATCGCCAGACTTATCGCCACACTATGTTTTAGCACTTGGCCAGTGCAGGAGAAACGTCTGGCAGAACCCAATATCATTGCGCACTAGAGAAAAAAATGTTTTGTTTGTATTTCCCAAACCAATCGCAATCGTCCAAGGCGGCGCTAAGAACCAAAATGCACCTTGGACAGTTGCGTCGGGGGAGAAATTTTTCCTGGTCAAAGTCTTCCATCATGAGAGAGTAGCTTGCTAGCTCAAAGATTTGTTGTTGATCCTATTGATGGGGGTTTTGTAAATGGTAAAAAAAACTAAACAAAAAACAAGACTAGGCAAGCCTAGTCCAGCCAGACCCTGGACACAGCCAGTGGGGGTTTACGTTTATGATTCATGTAAACAACCGTGTGTACCATATATGTCTGGCCTGGTATTTTAATCGTAATTGTGCAATTGCCTTTCTATTGTGGATTGTCCTACCACCCTTTAGTCTAATCGCTGCGCATTGTTGAGTGCATTGTAGGCTTTGAGCATGGCAAATGGTTCCACACCCCTCACAACTTCACAGCTGAAAGCGCGGTGATGAGGTGCAGCTTAACCTATACATTTTTGTAAAAATTGTGAGCCTCCGCTCTGCTCACACAGGCTGGTCTGAAGGCCTACTGCTTCGTAGGCTATGACACTCACGCATGCATGTTTCAACAACGGGGAGTCAGCCAGCCAGCCAGCCAGCCAGTCAGTCAGATAGTCAGTCAGTTAGGGACATTCGTTCCTGGGTCCCGTGAAAAAACGGCGAAGGAGGAGGGGTATTGGAGCGATTGGTGAATCAAGAAAAGAGGGCGCGGTTTGAGATATTTTGGGAAGCCGGCCAAATAGCCAGATAGCGTACACTGAATGAACACCTCGGGTTAATGTACATGTACACAATATACATAATGTAAGCTTTAGATAATGTGTTTACTGCAGCAACACATATGGACACTATGTATTAAGGAGATATACAATACAAGTGAATCTGCATAGGAAATGGAATGGTAAGTAGACCATGAGCAGAGCAATGGGTGCCGTGAGTGCACTTCAACTGAGAAAGCCAAGGAGATGATAGCCTAATATAAAAAAAAAAAGTTTGAAACCCACTTAGATAGAATTGACCTTGAGAGCTGGTTTTCTTGTTATTTAAATATACAGTTTACATGCTGTGCTGTTGAAGAAAAGAGTGCCAAATTGAGAAGAGGCCAGAGAGGAAAATGTTGAAAATGTTGTACATTTTATGCTTCCACCGTATTGGCCTGAATATAAGATTAAAAATCTTGCCGCAAATTACAACCTGAAAAAGAGGGATCATCTTATATTCGGGGTCTAGAGATTGGAGGTGTTGCTTTAAAGACACCGAGACTTTGGAGCAAAATGTAGCTACTTTCCCGGTAAGCTAGCTTTGCATGTTTGGTATCAATGAATTCCTTGCAATCTCATGTATTCATATGATATCACTGGCTTCACGCTGACCTTGGTACGACCTTCAAAAGACAGTGATGTTAATGTTGGATGATCCACTGGTTAACCAGTAAGTTTCAGAGGGTTGAAAGTAAGGCCAAGTTAACGAAGTTCAGGACTGAAGAGGAGTTACAATTCCAATTTTACGATCATGGTAATCAATGAGGCAGTCTAATTGATTCTGTTTTTCACTTTGAGATCTAAATGATGTTTGAAATAGGTCTACCAGGCAACAGTTTAATTACATTTTTATGTAATTTAAATAAATCAGATGAATAAATTGTTGGTGCATGTAAACAGGATAATTTAATATATGTAAATATATACTGTATCTACCTTGTTTTATTCAGTGTGTTAGTATTACTGGTAGCTTGCATTCTTCAGATATACTTATTTTCTTTATAAAAACAAGATTTGATCTCCAAGAAATCCTTTTCCAAAAATGAGTCTTGAGAAAGGGGAGTCATCTTATAATCAGGGTCGTCTTATATTCGGGACAATACGGTAATATGACCGCCGTTTAGATTTCTCAAAAACACATTTTCCCCTACTCCTCGTAGGCCTTTCGCATGGTTCTCACTAAAACTCTTGTGTGGCATCTAGTAACCACCATTTTTACAAGTTGTATAAAGACACTTGCTCGCCCAAGCCTTGTGACCAGATTAGGGGCATGGTCAAAAGGTGTCATTGGGGATTCAGGCCATTTCATAGATATACCCTGCTGTTGGCCACCAACCGCATAAGTCTAGTTTCAAGTTTTGATCTTGTCAGTAGTCGTACACATGGGAGAAGTCCTCCATCCTGCGTCTTTACTGTATTTCCTGAATGGTGGCCATTGCACTGCACCCTATATTGCAGCCTGTTCTCTTTCTGAAATGTTGTAGAGTGGAGCTAAATAGGTATACGGTATTCATAACTCAGAGCTCAGGTCCATCAAATGACTGGTTAACTGACCAGTCATTCCGACAGCTGAAAAGTGAAGAGAATATGTTCCAGATATGGAGCATGCAACATTCTCTTGGTGGTGAAGCCGCAGAGGAACAGTGCAGCAGCAGTGCAGTAAGAAGAAAAAGAAGAAGGGATTTCTACAAAGTCTAACATCTGTACTGTCTTTTAAAGACTTTAAACTGAAACCTACCATCAATCAGATTTTGTGTATGTTACCCCTGTGACTTTGGACCATTCAGCCTAGATTTGTGAAGTGTCTTGTAAACCTGGAAATGATGGCAAGGCAAGACTCTTAATAATCAGTGATGTGCTTACTGCAGCTGCTCCACCGGCAACAAAACGAGACCTCTCATATAGACTCTGTAGCCAGGGTGATTTTTGCCAGGTGAGACCGTAGTGAGGTCAGAAAATCCCTGTGATGCCTGTGTTTAAAACGCATGAAAATGGTATGTTCACATTAGCGGATGAAACATTGTATCATGTGCATGAAGAGCGATTAATTCCGGCATCTGATTGTTCCTTCATGGCTCACCCCCGAAAGGGACTCTATTTATGGCAAAGATATTCAAAACAGGATTGGGGTCTAGTCAGAATGAGTTAAAGGTGCTTCTAGGAAGATCAGTATATCATCATAAATTCAATGTCCATACCTTGGCAGGATTACTGCAGAAACATGTTGAGATCGATGAGACCGAAAGACAATTGCCGCGACCATGACGAGTCCATCAATATCCTCTTTTTTCTATTAATATTGCGTTGTCCGGTTCGGATCCACGGGAGTTCCACTCAAGGCATTACGGTGCAAAGGAAGCCCTTCTAAACAAAACTTGCTTTATCAACAAAAATTACTTAATGTTCACCATTAGCAAGGCTTCTCAGCTTCTCCTCGTGTCATCAAAACGTTTCCCACGCTGTGGGGCGGGAGCTAACGCTAAAACAGGAAGTGACGGGGTTTATTGGAAATGTGGTCTTATCATGAGAATTAGGCTGCCAATTGTTTCAGCAATGGTCTCATTTGTTTACTGTAATTATATGAAGGTATCACAACCAATATGACAATGATATGTTTTGTTGAAAATTCTCCTTGTAGCAGCTTTAATTCAGCCAAATTCAATTCAATGCAAATTAATCTGCATTGGAAATCAAATAGTAAGTGGAACATGAGCCGGGCTACAGTGGGTGCCATGGGTACACTTCAAGTGAGAAGGCCAAGGAGACGAGGCCCTTTGAAACAATAGCCTAACATAAAGAAGAAAAAAAAGAAAAGTGTTTTAAACCCACTCGTATAGAACTGGCCTTGAGAGCTGTGTGTCTTGTAGTTTAAAGATGAAATTTAGTTACTATTCTGTTCAAGAAAAGAGTTTTTGTACATTCTGTGCTTCCTCCTTAAAGCTGGAGGCTATACTGGACAGGAAACATCTGCCAGACCGCAGTAAAAAGGATTGAACGTTATCTGCAGAACCAGTTTTCTGGATAACGCTACATAATCAAGAAGAGTCCTGACTGGAAAGGGAGTTATTCCAATTAATTTTCAACTTCAGAGGTTAGAGAGTAATGTTTGCATGCAATAGATTGTACTTGTTATTACCAGGTTAGCCTATAATGCATATATTTGCAGTGCAGTGCATTTTGATGCATTTGTGTGTCTGCCTTCCAACTCACATGGCAGATGAGACGTTGTGTTAGGGTTCAAGTTTATTGTCCTATACTTAAAAAAAAAAAAAGAACGGTCTCACACATACCAGGACAGAAAATGTGAAAAGAATGTTAATCGATTTGGGCTACTTTTAATTTCTTATAGATTACCCTACCATTGACCAGGTATAGAGATTATACAAATGGGGCTGGGGACATTCTGTTCCTTGCATATTATATGAGGTAGGCCTATTGTAATTTCTTGCAAACCTTTCAGAGACCCTGAATTTACTTTGAAAGGCATATAATTGAAATTCGATCAAATTGAAGGACATTGTAAGACCTATAAAAATGCCGTCCTCAACTTAAAAACCTTTGAAAGGGGAGAAAATGCAAATACTTGGATTTCTTTGAATTTCACTGTACTGAATCGTCCCCCCTTACATAAAATTCAAATTCCATTTCCTGTGGGAATGTCACATTGGAATTCAGTTATATAATGAGCCTTCCATGAGAAGGCTGAGGGTAAAGCGAGGATGCGATACGACGTGGTGTGGAGGACGCAATACGACCACAGCCTACCAATACTGTATGTAGATTGCTAGTTGGGAACTAGTTAGGAATCTTTCTAGCTCTCTCCTGTTCTTAGTATTCTACAGTACTTTGACATGGATTGGCCAACATGTCCAATTAAGCTTTCATCTTGCTCCTCGGGGCTTCCGCATCAAGCCCTAATTTCATTATACAGTAAATCAAGAAGAAATGCAGCTTGTCTCCTCAAAAACCTTCACCACAAAGGTGAATGGTCCTCTTATCTACACGCTCCAAGCCCATATATCACAGAGAAAGTGAGCGAGAGAAAAGAAATCCATCAGTGTGCATTTTCTGTTCAAAATGCATGACAAGTTCTCAGTCATTGGGGCCCGAATTTGATTTGGCTGGAAAACAGAGCACCGGCGTGGCAGTAAAACCTCCATTATTGTTTCGATTTCAGTGGCAGATTGGGAGACAGAGGTGTGTTTTAATCTCGTTAGGTCCCCCGAGATTGAATTAGATAAGTGGTTTTGTCATATTTACTTATAGGTGGTGCTCCCTGCCAGATCACTTAAACCCCACTATCTAGTCTGTCACTATTTCCAATGCCGCCTGGAGATTCCCTCCCTTCCCCTGCCGCCCTTCCCCCGCC
>OMKL01006342.1:4337-16028 GCA_900302295.1 Parasudis fraserbrunneri
TGTGTGTGTGTGTGTGAAATCAATACAAACGTTATAATATTTATCTGTATTAAGGTTTCTAAAAGCGATATTTCAACCTATAACTCATGAACAGTTAACCATCTAAATATCACTCAGATATTTTTCCCCCAGTCATGTTAAGAACTGCAAATAGGTGTAAGTATGATCTTTATAACAGAGCAAAATATTCTACAGTAATATTAGTATGAACTTTTATGCTTTACTATAAAACTAAATGAGTGACGTCACAGAGCCACAGAGGTCAAAGCTGATCAGGAAAGAGAAGCATGTGATCTCAGGCTGATCTGTTATCATGAGGATTTAAAAAGCTCCAAGGCCTTGATGTATGGAAAGCTGTTGCATTCACTAATGGCATGATTTTTTTTGCTCACTGCATTAAGATTTCTCCTATAAACACTATTAAAATACAATGGTGGTGGCCGTGTTTTTTGTTGTTTAATTATTCCTAAAGTCAGACCCATGGAAGCAGGATGTGTGGCTTATGTATGCATTCATGGGACGTGTTGGGCTTAGCTGTTCCTAAATTCCACAACTGAGAGACCTTGCAAGTTCCCTACACCTGGGGTAGAATGGCGGTGGTCGACTGTTTGTGAACTCAGTTAGATGTTTGCCAGCTAAAAATTAAAAACATTCAACCTTAGTGATATATTGCTTTAGGTAACCTTACCACAGCATTGTCCTGCGATTAACATTACAGTCTTGGTTGTCTTGTGTTAAGTTTCTTGATCACCGTCACTAGCAAGAAGATCTAAACTAGCAAATCTCAGTCTAAATCCAAAATATCTGTGTATAAATGTAAAATGCCTTCTCCCAATCTCTCCTTTCCCCATCAGTTAACCCTGATTATCCTTAATCACTGGTCCCACTAACAAGCTTTAGAGAGACATACAGAGACTTAGACTAGGTCTTAGAGACACATATAGAGACCGGATGTATGATGGTTCAAGTGAAAAAAATCTAACATCAATGGTTGACTTTGGTGAGATCACAACTGTCAACCCTACAGTTTTCTCCAAGTTTCTACGCAATCTTAACCCCTTCTTGCACTGTGCTCTCTGTCATTTGTCGTCATTTCCGCCATCAACCTTGTATTTCAGAGCAATTCTTACTGATAAACAAATGAAAGTCATTTTTTTTTTTATTTGCTTATTGCACTGGCACATTTCCCTTGGTTTCAGAGGTCAGTGTTGACAGCCCGGTATGAAAGCCTGACAGAATGACATAATCAAAACAGTGGTTCTCAACCTTTTTTTTTTTTTTTTAATTGTGGCCAATAAAAACAGAGAGATGCCTATTAACGACCCCCCAACAAAGACAAGTATTTTTATTTTGCCTATTGGGCTATTACACTTGATTAATAATTGGAGGAGGGCTTTAGACTACAAATATACAGTAAATGTATTTCATAAAGAAAAAGCATCTATTCAAAATATAAATGCCGTGGGCCTAATCGTTTTTAATATATTTTTGCGACCCCCAGGTTGAGAGTCACTGATGTAAAAGAGAAGTGGGGTGTCTGTCTTGCCTTCTTTCCACTCGCCATGATACTCTTCCCCACTGGCATAGGAGAAAGATCCCCTTGTCAGAGTCATGTCTCCCCCTGCTTTCACCACACCACACACACACACACACACACACACACACACACACACACACGACAGGTGAAGAACAGACTATTACAGACGGGTAATATATCAAGGTAATATATCAAGGGAAAGTCTACCCTAAAACAGAATTCACATGTCCTTTGTTCTTGGACAGTTCAAATGGTATATGTAAACAGCTAAGCTAACTCTCCCCAGAGAATCCAGAAGCCATCAAGGCATTTTCCTGTGCTGCTCTATTGACAATGAATATGGCTGAATATGGCTGACTTTGGCGACTACTGTATATTGTTTGTTTAGGCATTCACACTCAAGTGAGTGAACAGTACCGATATCCCTGCAGAAACCCCCTGGGTATTGTTTGTTTTTAGTATCATCATTAACGCAGCAGCAGCTCTAGGGTTTCTGATCAAATTATCACACATTACAGTCTTAGGTCTCTTAGTGTATGTTATATGAGTCTCTTATGGTTACTAACCTATACCCTTGTCCCAGATCCTAAGGAATGTGAAATGTGTGAGTGAATGCTTACTTTAAAAGCACCAAAGTAGACTATGGACTTAAGGAATAACATTTTACTCATGGAAAGAAAATTATCTAGAGACAAAAGACCACTGGAAGATGGCCATTTTCAAATAACGATTATTAGATTTGTGCCTTTAAAAGGTAGCAGGCCTAATCTTATAGCGTCTGCATCTAACAGAATGGCACTACGATGTAATTCTACCCATGCTGCTACCATGGGGTGATGGTAAATTATTCATTAGCCAAAATTATAATACTGACACCACCCTGACGTAAATATCTAACCTGTGAATATGCCTGATAGGTTGGCTATCTCTTAAGTCTGTAGGCTACATGTTGGGATATCGCTTGTCGTGGCTATGTAGGCGACTGTATCCTACAGTAGGCTAGAACACAGCTCTTATAAAATGAGAGCCAAAAACAGCAATGGCCTATTTACCTGCGCTCTACGTTCGTAGTCTTCGGAGCATGGAATCCACCTACGAGCAGGGAATGAAAAGAGACCGGTTAAAATACATTGGCTTCCTCGAAACGCTCTCCTCTGCTCCAAGCGCACAGTAGCAGCAGCGTACACCGACTGCTGCGCTGTTTCATTGCATGACTGTTGGTGCCTCTCATTTAAAACTTATTCTGATTGGCCTGGTGTGTTATAGCATAGAGAATGTGGCAGACATTTTTCTAAAGGGCAGTAAGGGAATGTTTTGGTTTTCTTAGCCTAAAAGAAAAAGAAAAGAAAAGTTAGTTTAATTAGGGTATCTATTAGACCTAGCCTATTTATCCTTAGTCTATAGCCAACAGGACAAGATTGTCTGATTGAATTGTACATTAGCCTATTTGATTACACTTGAGCAAAATGCCTTAGATTGTGTTTTTGTTATTAAAGAAAAGGGTTTCAACAACTGATGATTGGCCAAGAATAAGACTGGATATGTAATAGGATAGGCGTAAACATGTTTTTTCTTAATTACGAATAATAACATAATTCTAGTGTGGCACATACATTGAAACTGTGTTTGATTGAAGAGTAGCTTATGTTATTTTGCGATTTGTTGATTGCCTTTAACTGTGTGCACTACCCTGCTCGGCCGGAGGCGCGCGCGTTCATAGCGCTTCCTCTCCAAGCGTGAACGCGCCCTTGAAGGATTGGTAGAAAATGGCGAGTCTTTGCAGACGGCAGCAATGCACGATCGAGAGGCGCGGCTTTCGGCAGGAACTTGACTCGTGGCGACACAAACTCATTCACTGTGTAGGTAAGGATAATGCTAAATGCACGCTAAAGAAATGTAAGGCTTCAAATGCAGCTCTACATCGGGTTTGCGGGTGTAATAACCAGCTATAACTGCACTCACCGGGGCATCTCCCAGCGACTTTTTGTCCGTCAGAGCCAATGGGCGCTAAGTAAATGTTGTTTGCAGTTTATGACAAATGTGCACTGTTGTTTGGGGGGTTGATTATTTTCATTGATTGTCTTTTTGAACTGTAATCTACATGTGTTGTTTATAGCCGTCGTTGGTTTAAAGGGCACTTGCTATGTATTTGTTTAAAAGGGAGTGTCAAACAGGAATTACGCGCTGCGTCGACCAAATTGCGGACCCCGTTTGCTGAAATGCGCGCTCTCGTGTGCTACTGTATTTTGGATGGGGGGAGGGCGATACATTCATGGATGCTCTGTCAACATTGCTAGCTTTTCTCAAATCATCACGTGGGCGCGCATTGCTGCAATGAGGAAGTCAGGATGGCCAAGACCCCTTGCAGGAAAAATTCAGTTTGATTGCAAACTATGTTGAAGTTGTCTGTTGTAAGCTCTGTAGGTTTTAACCCCCCCCATGCCCTCTGCCTTATATGCAGTTGGATATGGCCTGCTATTGACTTACTATAGGGAATAGTATTAATTTTAGTGAGTGAGTCAGTGGGTGAGCTGTTCCAAATAGTATAGCCTTGTTTTCTGCATGACCCGAATCCTGCAATATTAGAATCTTTGTGAGTGAGTGAGTGTGAGAGGGAGAGAGTGGGAGAGAGTTCACACTTATCTTTTGAAATGTATTACAACACAGCCTAAATGTAAAGGGTGAGGCTATTTTATAGCTGTGTTTTTCAAAGACTTGGGAAGATTAAAATGATGCCCCAAATTATTTTGGAGAAATTTGTTTACAAAAAAAATAAATGTATGTTACCAATGCTTTTTGGAGTACCTGCAATGTAATGTGGGCTGAATTAAACACAGTAGGTATAGGCTACTTAACTGTTGGTTGCAGAAAAATGGAATGTAGCCTAGTTAGATTAGCCGGCATAGTGACCTGCAAAATTAATATTGGGCTGCAAGAAAATCATTGTTTTGAAAATGTGGGTCATCATAGAAAATATAGCTAACCACTGACCCAGAGAGAGACTCATCATCCAAGACTGTCTCAGGAATGGGAACATGTAGACCGAGCCTGTACCCTCCAGGGCATGAAGGAGTGATGTAAAGGGTACTTGACAATATTTCTAAAAACTGAGTACATTTGTGTTAAATGGAGTACGTAATTATTATTTTAAGTTTTAAGATGTACAGGTAGTTGGTATTGGTATTGGACAGGCTAATTTCCTCAATGCTAAAATCCAATATCCGCAGGCATGTGTAACATGTCAGAAATCAAAGCAGAGTGACTCCATTTTCTGCATTTTGGGCACATAACTATGTATTTATTCATTTATTCTATTTATATTACATGAAGAAACATCCTCTATTTCAACATGACATGCACAGCCTTTGTGAGGGGGGGAAAAACAGAGGATTCACGTACCGAAGAGAAATTGGTTGATTCAGTAATCGTGTGCACTATTTGTTTGCTGCATACTGAAATGTTGATGTAGCATAGAGCCTCTTTGGTAGCATAATGACAGATGCAAGATGACTTCGTCTGTTCGTAGGCATGTTTACCGTGCTGACCTCTGACCCTTCAACTGGCAGAATCGCGGAGAGTCACAGATTGTCCTAAATACAATCACGTAGTGCCACCTTGTGGCAACAGATGCACATCAGGCATAACATTACCCTACAATGTGAGCAGCGAAGTTACTGCATTGAAATGTGCAACTGCAAACAATTTCAAGTGTTGATAAAAAAAAAAAATACAAATAAATAATGAATGGGTCTATCGCGGATCCAGACGATCACGGCATTTCAAAGTCAGAGATCCGAGGCAAAGAGTACCGCACCTGAACCGCACCAGCTGGATAGGTTTTCGGGGCTTCAGGCAGACCCGAAGACCTCTACCAGTAAGCCGTGGTATTGCCAGCTTTAGGGACTGCTTACCCAGAAACATCTTGTTGATATAAATCAATTAGCCGAGGCCCCTATCTAAGATAACGGGTTATGTTGCAACATCTTAGTCAGGGACTGCTGCTGGGCCTCCGGGCAGGAGTTTGAGATATGGTGCTTCTAATAGATGGATACAGGAGGAGGCAAATAAAAGCTGTGCAGCCAAAGACCTTGTATACACCATCCATGTTCACTAATGGAGTATCTTAATTTCAGATAGGCTAAATATGCAAGGGAATGTGCACTGATCTGGAATGGCTTGGCTCTTGCCGTGAGCTTAGATAGAAGACTCTCCATGTGAAATTGGCAGTTGGTTACATGCCGGCTCCCACTGACGTAGAATTACTGAGGCTAGCAATCTCAAATTGCTCTTGACAGGCGGTCATGAGCAGAGTTAGTCAGATCATTGGTCTCGTAGGTTTTAGACTTGAGGCTACCTGAAATGTGGAGAAGTGATGTCACATGCCTGCACCATTTGGCCAAAAAAAACAGCATTGATGAAGGACAACATCACCTCATTTTCAGCTCGGGCAAACCATTACAGTGATAAACATGGCCTTTCACTGTATAATAAAGTAGGAGCCTAATTATGTCTTTGTGTCACAGGCTGAGCATGTTCCAGTGAGGTACAGTGCAAGGCTACACTGCTTGGTAGTCTTTTAGTTGATCAGTAGAACAAAACTAAGAGGGAGGGCTTTGGCTGGTCGTTGCCCCAGGCCCTGGACCAGTCAGTCAGTCAGTTTCTCATCTGTGACCGACAAATGTCCTTTGTTCCCTATAAGCCTATGGAGCAGCAGACAACAACCACTAAGAGCTTGCTGCAGAATGACAACAACCACTATGGCTTTGTTCAGACTGCATGCAAATTTGTTTCTCAAATCAGCTCTTTAAGACCGACTGTCCACACTGTTATTTGCATGTGATCAGATCAGATTTGTGTGTCCAGACATCACCAACCTATCTGCATGGGTTGCTGTGGTAACGACGTAGGCGTCAGTAAATTTACGTACGCTGGTGACGTGGCTTTCTAATGCAGAAGCATGAGAAATGGCTTTGCCTGTATAGAAGCCTCCCCCCAAAGTGCCAGCAGACAAATTATTTCAGCATCTGTCCACTGATTTTTGTTCTCTGTATTGTCCTCCATGTCCACATCACTCTGCTGCTCAGCTGTTCTGATACACTTCCGTCACTCTGGATTTGACGGCGTCGTTGTGTGTCACGTTGCGAGTGACGCAAAATACACGTTGAAATCTGATTTAAGTGGCCAGAGCGTCCGGACGCATCTGTAGAAATCCAATTAGAATCACATTTCAAACTGCCTCCAAATGTGGTTTGGATCAGATTTGCAATGTTTTTTTTGCTGTCCGGACTTTCTAAAGTCAATCTTGATGCCAAAAAACGGATTTGGGCTGGCAGTCTGACTCCGAACATAGCCTATGAACCTGCTGCAGAATGGTAGATTCTGTCCATGACAACAACCACTATGAACCTGCTGCAGAATGGTAGATTCTGTCCATGACAACAACCACTATGAACCTGCTGCAGAATGGTAGATTCTGTCCATGACAACAACCACTATGAACCTGCTGCAGAATGGTAGATTCTGTCCATGACAACAACCACTATGAACCTGCTGCAGAATGGTAGATTCTGTCCATGACAACAACCACTATGAGCCTGCTGCAGAATGGTAGATTCTGTCCATGACAACAACCACTATGAACCTGCTGCAGAATGGTAGATTCTGTCCATGACAACAACCACTATGAGCCTGCTGCAGAATGGTAGATTCTGTCCATGACAACAACCACTGAGCCTGCTGCAGAATGGTAGATTCTGTCCATGACAACAAGGGCACACTTTTGTTTGGCTTTTTGGTGGAGAGTGCTGCACGCCACCACCACCACCTCCCCACTGCAACTGAAATGGACATTTTGTCCTTGTGTGTTTTAATGTGAGCAGTAAGGCCACAGGGCAGAGAGGAGAGCAATTGTCTTATAGAACAGCACAAACTATTGTCTGTATGACTGTCTGTATGCACGTCCATGGTCTGCTAGCCCCCGTATGCAAACTGGGCTTCGTAGCTGGAAACATGTGTTCTCTGTCCTGATTTGGGGAAATTTGGTATTTCAAATAGTTTAGAACAGGCTAGGCTAACATTTATTAAGCCAGGAATTTCAGTTATTCATGTATATGCTTGACATGTGGGTGAGGTGGGTGTGTGTTTGAGGATTTAGGCCTAGCTCAAACAAATGAGATGCAAATAACAGTATTGACAATGGGCAGATTGTCCTGTTTTTAACTGCTCTGTTCGGCTGCCTGGCCCACATGTTCTGAATTGGCTAAATGAAATGGACTATTTTTTAAATTTTTTTTTTGACAATCGTGACAAATTGTATTTAGTTTACAGACACGAGCAGACCCAACAGTTCAGTTGAGTTTTGAGGCTGCTCATGGCATGCCTTTACTTCAGCCATCTAGGCTTGTGTGTGTGTGTGTGTGTTTGTGTACACACACATGTTCATACACACGTAGGCCTCCCATGTTTTGTATGTTAACATACACCCATGGTGGTCGCCCAGGGTTGTATTATTCTGAGGTTTGCCTTGTGCAGCATTACACCATTTGAATGTCAGTTTTCATCATATCATGTTAAGTATTCATGGAGTGTGCCCCCCACCCAAGATGTTGTTCAAAGCTGTCATCTCATTGCTCACTGTACAGCCTGATGCAGCTATTTTGCTCGTGATGAACTCCGTATTTTGTGCAGCAGCCAAAAAAATATTTCAAACACTGCTTTCCACCTATGTTTTCAATTCAATCAGTTCCTTTTTAAGAATCACATTATAGGCTCCATGCATTTCAAGTGGCTGAACATTGGGCTTAGTCCCTGAGAAATGGGAAGAATGTGCGATGGACTGAGTTGGTGTGAAAAGTCATGTACTATACCTTCCCTAATTTGTGAGGCCATGTGATCTCTCTTGTTGTGCTCAGCCTCTCGCCTCATCCTTCATCTGCACCGAGCCTTGCTCGGGCATGTCGATGACCTCTTTGTAACTGCATGGTTGTATCATCACATAATATGATTAAAAAAAACACACAAAAAACATGATCCTCCCATAAAGGGCAAAAGGACTTTGAATCAATCGACCGATTAACTGATTGATCGCACATACCCCTGCTCTTCGAGAGGCCGCGGTCAATGAGACCCAGATCTAGCTGGGTTAATATTTTGGTTACGCACCGAGAGAAGCTGCGGCTCTGAAAGCTTGTGGTCTCTTCCCCCCAGTGAGACGTACAGCAGTGTCAGCGGGGGGAGGGGTTGAACATGGGTTGGATGCAGAGCTACAGTAGGGCAGCATGAAAGAGGGGTGGGCCAATGGAAAGAACACTGCAGCCTTATGATGAAATGATGCAGCCTATGCTGTTGCAACAGCTTGCTGGAGATGCCTGGGCCATGGAATTAAGAGTTAAGTTTGGACCCGTTTTTTTTAATGATTGGTTGGGGGGGGATACACACACACACACACACCAGTTCCACTCCCAAGTCCCTCATACCCACTTGTGTGTTTTTTGCAGTGTGGATTTTTCGCTGCAGTCTACAGGGAATTTGGAGCGGGGAGGATGGGCTCGCCATCGGCAAAAAAGATAAAGTCTGTGTCTACTTTGAATTAGCCTACTGGGTGGATGCTTAACCCTTTAATTAGACAGGTGCCGGTAGCAATGATTTGACTACCACAGATGATTTCCTGTTTACATTTAGAGGAACTTCTGCTAACAGCTGAACTGGATATTGTGTCAGATGTAGGGTCTGTTCTTAGTTTAAAGATGTTTTTTTTAAGATGGATTGCATTATTAAATCTTCTCAAACTGAAGAACTGCGCAAAGGCCAGAGCAAAGAAAAAGGACCGCTAGCTTCTCATAATACAAAATGGTTAATGGATTGTAAAAGCATGTGTCACACAATAGGATAAGTGATGAGGAGAGGACACAGTGCAATCAGGAGCATCATGAAGCCAAAACCTTTGACCAAAGTCAGCTTACGGCCGACTTATTAGCCCCCTGCTATCTAAGTTGGCTATTTAGGGTCATCAGTTTACTAAAAGCAATGTTTTTCTGGGCATTAGCAACAGGTAATGGAATGCATCAAGCACTGACATTACGACATTTAGTTACATGGCCACAGTTTGAAGCCAGCATTAACTTCTGACCTAATGGTAGCATTTGCATCATATCTTTGGTGATTGTCTTGCCTTTCCAAAGCTTGTTTCTTGCCCTCAGCATTGCAATACGAGTTTCCACCAATCACATTCCAGTGCGCTCACGCTGCTGCTTGATTTTAGATTAGATAACTTAAATGTCCTCAGTGAGGCAATTTAAAATGCAAAAAGATATTCACAATTTAATAACTTCATAACCGCAATGACATGGGCATCAGACACATTTCAAAAGCAGGCAAACGGGTGCAAAGTGCATATGGTTAAGTGTCAGGTAGGTTACTTCAATGCAGTCCATATGTCACAAATTTTTAATGAGTCACAGATTTAGGCTATACCAAACTGGAGGTACAATTGAGAGGGGTTTAAAGTTGGGTTGAAAGCTAGGACTAAATTTAAGAGGAAATGCTTATGGACTTGGCATGAAGGTTGACACTTTCTAAACATCAAATTAAATTGATGCATAATCAAGAGAAGGATGCCCCCCCCCCAACTTCACCTAAAAATCTATATATAAAAAGAAAAGAAGCCTGACATTGGTTTGCCTGACAGATATAGGACAAAGCCTAAATTATTCATTACCCAATGGTAGGCTGATCCAAAAACTTCCTTTTAGGTAGAATACCCAATGGTTTAGTATCCGAAAACCTATTGCAGTGTAGCTTTCGTAGCATCTGAGCCGTAAAGAGGGCTTAAATGTAGATCTGGGCAATATATTGATACATATGGAATATTGTCTAACTGTGATATTGTATTGCGGATTTCTTTTAATTTTGAGAATTGTGATATACAATTTTGCTGTCTAAATCAATGCTAAAAAGCAAAAAGTAAGTCAGATTTTTCACAAAAAGTTTGAGAATGTCAGGTGGAAATTACAGTTTCAATTGATTGTATCACACCTCCCATGACCATGCAGGACCAGTATGATAAACATCAATTCAATTATCTGACATGTTATTTTCCATACCTAAGCAGATATATCGATATTGAGAAAAGGGCTTCTGAATATCGTGATAGAATTATTTTTTTCCCATATCGCCCAGCCCTACTTAAATGCATTATGTTCAATTCTCAGTGAATGTGTGGGTTAACGTTAGGATTTAGGGAGGTTAAGCTGATCCTAGATCTGTGCAGAAGCGCACTCAGAGCCCCCGGAAAGGGGATTTCTGCTCTTAAGTGCTGCTGGGAAGGACAAGGGTGTCACTCCAAATCTTTCCTCTCTTGGCCTGCCCTGATTGGTTGGAGATGTAGGTCAGGAAAAGGCTAAGACAGATTGGGTAGTGTTGTTACTCACAGTGAGCCAACACAGCTCCATGGAAAGACTCAGACTAGAAAGTGCTGAAATAGGCCGGATGGTGAGGGATTTGTGGTTGAAAACATGTTCGGTTTTTGTTTATTTATTTATTTATTTTAGGGAACCTGCTTTGGCCATTTTGTAGCCTTAATGCTAATTATTTATCAGTTTGTGTTAAATGTTTGTGTTAAAAAAAGAGAAAGAAATCATCCTTCATTCATTATTAATTTACACTTGTAATTACAAGACTGGCCTATAAATTAATTGCATAGCAATGAATACTATGATGAATCTAATTAAAAGCCTGAAGATGCACCTCTATATTTTTCCATCTGTCTCATACAACAGAAATCCTTCTACCTCTTCTGTCTCATACAACAGAAATCCTTCTACCTCTTCTGTCTCATACAACAGAAATCCTTCTACCGCTTCTGTCTCATACAACAGAAATCCTTCTACCTCTTCTGTCTTATACAACAGAAATCCTTCTACCTCTTCTGTCTCATACAACAGAAATCCTTCTACCTCTTCTGTCTCATACAACAGAAATCCTTCTACCTCTTCTGTCTCATACAACAGAAATCCTTCTACCTCTTCTGTCTCATACAACAGAAATCCTTCTACCGCTTCTGTCTCATACAACAGAAATCCTTCTACCTCTTCTGTCTCATACAACAGAAATCCTTCTACCTCTTCTGTCTCATACAACAGAAATCCTTCTACCTC
>OMKL01006354.1:1812-20685 GCA_900302295.1 Parasudis fraserbrunneri
TGTAACATCCCATAGCCTTTTCACAGAGCCCTGGTGTTTCTACCCATTCACAACATGATTCCAGGAAGAAAGTGTGTGTGTGTGTGTGTGTGTGTGTGTGTGTGTGTGTGTGTGTGTGTGTGTGTGTGTGTGTGTGTGTGTGTGTGTGGGCAGGCACTAGTTCAACCTGAAAGGTCCTAATTCATTGCTTTTATTTGTTTTGACACAGTAGACATGTGGCAAAAACACATTTGTATTTTCACATCTAATTTTGTTGCATTCCATTGTTTTTCAGATTCTTAATACTGCTCTTCGATCCGCTTGATTCATGCCACAAATAATGGACAATATGAATACTCCAAACTCTTGCTTCGTCCTCTCCTCCAATGAGTTTCACAGCCAAACTATGAAACGAGGTAGTGGTGTGCTCGAGGACTGATCTTTATCATGTGAGACTCAAGGAAAAACGCAGGTGCTCTTGAAGAAAAGGGGTTCAAGATCATCACATGGAAGGAGACAACTTCAGGCAGGATAAAAAATACTAAGGAATTTAGTTAAAAAGCCATGGCTAGGTTTATACAAACAATAAAAACCGACCGGTTTTTCTCAGCCATTTGGAATGAGTAGCCTACCGACTAAATCACGAACAGTTCTGGAGAGTAAGCATGTACTTTAGTGGTTGAGTCTCTACTGTCATCATTTATTTGGGCCTGCTACAACAAAATGGTATGGTTATACATAATTTTACATGGTTGAGCATATTGTGTAATCCACATTCCACATGAATGATCAAATATAACTTTTTAAATACATTAAATATTCCCACTCAAATCAACATTCATGAATGGTTATTTGGCAGGTATACCATACATTGGTTGCTATTTGCACTGTCCACACATGAAATAATGTAGATTTCCATTACAATTTTGTTGAAATTATTGGCAACCATCTCACAGTTCTGCTCTGCGCCCTCTGCACATTCTCATGCTTTTTTTTCATGCCCAAAACACTCCAAGAGAGAAAGAGAACAATTTGACTTAGGTCCTTTAAGAAATGTGTAACTTTTTCAGAATTATTATTAACCAAATGTGATGTTATTTGTATTATTTGTTCTTGCAGTTGTAAGCTATGCATTTCACTCCAATAGCAGGAATAATTTGGCAGGGATCAATTTGCTTGATACTATCTTCCCCTGCCATGTTCCAATCATAGGCTACTTACCTAACTGCAAATGCATCAAGGACAGAAACTATCAGCTAAGCATCCCCAGTCCTTAACCACCTATAGCCTACATATGCTTATTATGACAGGACTGAGCCATTAACTCCACAACTGTTTCAATTGCAAATCAATCTGTGTCGAGAGGGAGTTTAAATATGGCATACACATCTTATTAGATTAGATTAAAATGTATTGTCATTATACAGCACGAGTATAGAACAATGAAAAGAAGTTTGGCATCCAACCAGAGTGCAAATGTTGTGCAAAGTGTTTGTTAAAGTTGTGTTTAAAAATTAAAATGATTTACACTAGGTGGAGAGAAATTTGTGGAAAGTTTCTTTCTCTCTGGGTTGCCAGGTAAGGCAAAACATATCAAGCATTGTGTATGAAGAATGGTGGTCTCACACTCTAATATGGCAACACAAGTCTCACACAGAAAACCCAATTCAATCCATGTGTTGCATTAAACTTCTTAGACATCATCCTCCGCTTTTAGTGGTTATTTTAAGTAGATTCTTCTTGTTCGTCATGAACTCCAATAAGCAAGGAACGTCCATAAGTCATTTCTGTATCGCTGATCTTAGTTTGACCCATTCAATAGGAAGAAATTGTGTTCCCCAGGGCTGCAGCGCTCCAGCCACTGAACAAAGTAGCTCCAACGCTCCCTCCCCCTTGGCTAACACTTGTGCACCGCCTGGAAGACAGCGTTGCACACACACACTCACGTTTTCACGCGTGCATCAATGGGCCCAAAATTCACTCCGCTTTTCAATAGCTATGAAGATCTTGACTGCCATGTGCACGTGGATTGCATGCACCTAATACGTTGATTACGTGCAGCCTATGTTAGCGTGTGACGTCAGTGAAGTCATCAGCTCTGATTGGCCTACTTTTGTGGGGACAGACAGAGATACATACATACTTACATACATACATACAAACAGACTAACCCTGTTACAGATGGCCAGTGGCCCTTCAGGCCACCACTGTAACAAGGAAATGACTAATGATTGGATCATATCATTAGGCACTGATGGAGAGATGATGAGGAAAGATGGAGCATTTGATCTGAATCGCTGTACTACTAGACAGTTAGTCCAACTTTCAGGCATCTATCTATCCATGTAGTACAGCCACATTTTGTCCAGAAAACCTGATGAGGAAGCTAACTATGAATTGAAGGAAAACCCAAATTCATTTATGAACTATGGGCTCAAAAGCATCAGTTTCCAGCTACATGTTGACAGTTTTGGAGATTTCAAGCCTTACCTTGAAACAGTTCTATGATCTACCAGAGGTCTACACCCAGAAGAGGATGCCTATGAGCACAGATGACATCATCAAAGAGGAGGATTTGGCTAAGTGACCATACCTGGATGGTGTTCGGGTTCCTCACATCCAAGCAGCCATGGAGTTGTTGATAGGTACCAATGCCACCAAAATGCTTGATCCTTGGGAGGTACAGTAATCAACAAGTCATGGAAACGGACCCTATTGGGGTGGGTTATTAATGGTCCCCTTCGAGGATGCAGTGATGAGCAGTGTGAGAGTGGATACCTCATTGCTACTGTTAACAGGATCTCCATAGAAAACCCGGAGGTGCTGCTGGATAATCAGTACAACCATGATTTTAATGAAAAGACATCAGAAGACAAAGAGGAGATGTCAAATGATGAAAATCATGAAAGACTCAGTCAAGCTGGAAGATGGACACTACAGCTTGAAACTCCCCTTAAAGAAAAAAAGAGGTCTCTCTGCCAAACAATAAATGTGTTGCTAAGCAGCGCATTCTTGGATTGAAGAGGAGGTTTGAGAGAAATGAAAAGTTCCATTGGTAAAACACAAACTTTGTCAATGATGTCATCAGTAATTGGTATGCTCAACATGTGCCACAGCCTCAAGTGGAGCGAGCTGATGGAAAGGTATGGTACATTCCACACCATGGAGTGTATCATCCCAAGAAAGGAACTTTTCATGTTGTATTTGACAGCTGAGTTCAAAGGAAAATCTTTTTCTGAGGAGGCAAGACAGAGGGGTGGGTTCAAAGAGGCCTGTGGTAGAACCTGTGAGCCTCTGGAGAGGAACATGGATGAGTTTCAACAACTAAATTCACAACTTCAACACAGGGTGCCTGAAGTAGGACATCCCAGAGAACAGAGGATTCTTGTCAAGATGAGGAGGCACAGGAGAGAGAGAAGAAGGAAGGAAAGGCAGATGCTGAGAATGGAGGCAGCAGGACAACAAATAATAGTTAATCATCATTTTTGGGGTCCCATATGTACATTCTGATCATCTGTACTGAGATGGCCATGGGGCATTCTCCCATCTCAATTCAAAAGCTAAATGCATTGCAATAAAATTAGGAAAATAAAGCAATGACCATTGACACAAGTCTGAAGTTGTAATTTTTGGAAACCATGTGCTTGATGCAAAGAAATATGTTGATGCAGAAATTGTAATCTTTAAACCAAGAAATGTAAAACAGTAGAATGAACAAGTAGAACACTTCTATGTTCAGTATGGAACCCTGTGATGTAGAACATGGTTCCTCTACCTGAAAGCCTTTATACACAAGAAAATAGAAATGAACATGCATGAACGAAACTCCCCATTCTTACCATTACTTGCTGCCTTGATATGTGCTTCAACCCAAGCACTGTAGGCACTATCTTTATGCAGTCTATCTAGTGGCAAAGTTGTCGACCAAGGATAGCTAGGAATGTATACCATGTCTCTTGTCAATCAGACTAAAAGTTGTACATTTTGACCTTTGATCACAGCGCCACTATCTGGCCGATTGGTGTCATATTTGTCATAAGTAATGGACACACCAATATCTATCGCTGTAGAAAATTTCATTTCTTTATCACATGATTTTTGTGAATGTTTTTGTGAATGTGGCGGAATGACATAAAACCTTGCACACATCCTCCATATCATGGAGGAATCATGCATATCACGTATGATGCAAATAGGACAAAGTGTTCATGAGTAACATGTCACTTCCTGTTTATGAAGCGTTTTTCCAAAATTTGATTGGATGTCGCCGTCACAATGAGCATGGGCAATCATGGGGGGAAATGAATGGGAGGCGATGACCTCATTGAAAATCAACACCATATCATTGATGTCATTAACAAAACTGTCACTGTACAATTGTCTGTAGAATAGCAATCAACTGCTAAAATATTAGGAATATCAATGGCACTATTGTAAATAAAATATTTCCTAATTTTGATGTGAAAACTAGCCAAATCACTAGCCTAGCTTACCCTCTTTGTACATCATCAACAAAAAGTAAAACACGTCATCAATATGCACCCAAAATATAACAACAATCCCTTTCAAAAAAGATCTGTCAAAACGTTTCTAAAACCCTAAACATTGTAAAGCTGTCGCTCAAACAAATTATCTGCATGTACTTCTACTGGTATGAGTAATTTTACATCCCACTGCAGTCACTTCAGAGCTCCACGGTCTGCATATTTTCCGTGGGTTGCTGATGGAAGTAGCCAGCAAGACAAACATCTCGGTTCTTCTGGTCTTTGGCCATGATACAGTTTGGGTCAGCAACTTTCTGAATTTCACATGTGAAGATGTTGGTCCCTAGATGCAACACAGCAAGTTTTGTGAGAAGCGAGCAAAATGTCCAAAAATGCAATATGGCAGGCAATATGGGTCCCAGAGGCAAAGTTGTAGAATAAGGGTAGCTGGATATGTGTATGAAGTTTCTGACTTTAGGTGTAGCTGTTTGGCTTTTCAAAGTTGTACATTTTGACATTTTGTTATAGCACCACCATCTGGCTGATTGGTGTGATATTTGTTGTGATACCTTGGCATACCAATATTACTGTGGCAAATTTCATGTCAGTAGCATGTACTGTGTCATGGCATGCAAAGCAGTTTTTTTTTTTTGGGACAGACCAACTGACAGAGAGACTTACTCGCTGCTGGTCGTAGCTAACAAAAAAATACTACCTTCTATTTTGCATGTTATATTGCACATGTATATTGCTGTATTATTTGAATGAAACCAATTTTTGTGTGGCTCTCCTCAGGATTTGAGCCTGAGGACACATGCAAAATCTTTTGTACAAAGACAGATTATTACATACAACAGAGGGATTCTACTGAGCATCAGCCACCTTAAGACAGGCAGACCAATGACACTAAGGAACAGAACAATGCCACAGGATAGAGACAAGATCATTGGAGCACAAGGACAGTTTACACTGACTGTGTCTTCATCACAGTCAAAAGCCGTGCACTTAATGCACGTAATTAACAGATGTCTACATTTCAACGGTTATTACATCTTAGAGCAACAATAGTGGGTCAGACAGGTCAACAATGACATAACACCCAACAGAGTGGACATTAGCATTGACTCAACACACAAGTGCCACCAGCAAGCAGGTGAAGTGCTTCATATTTCATTCATTTTTATGATTTTATGTATACTATCAGCACATTGACCACAACACAGTATGGTATTATAGTTACATAATAAGGTAGTAGTTAACTAGAGTAGAGGAAACGCTGAGCCAAGAGCTGATCTGATCAATAAATACTAATTATTACCCAGAAATGAAATCATAATAATAATTCATTTAGAATTAGAATCTTATAGTCAATATAAAGCTTTGATTTTGCATTATCACATCAATAACGTGTCATTCATAATCTCCATATAAGGCTTCTTCTAAAATAGCATTTGCTATGCCAGTGCAAGTACAGAAAGTTGCATTGTAAGTGGGGGAAATGTAATTAAATTGTACTATCATTACAGACAATGCAAGCATTTGCAACAAATGCAATTTTCCAGTAAGGAGAAAGTGCACTAGCTGAATGGTTCTTTATATTACCACTTAAGCCACCCAGTGACACTTGAGTAAGACCACCAGTAGGCTACCACACACTGGCCAAAGTTGCCTTTAGCTATAGGCCCTCTATGTGGTCAGGGAAATCTCACAAATCCATTGTGCCAGTGAGTCACAGATCTCGTCATTCCAGTCCCCATGTCCTGTTGCACGGTGCCAAAATTCCACGCAGTCCTGCTGCTTCCCATTATGGCTGTTGGGCTGGCCACTGGCCCAGTACCTGTAGGACAGTAATATCAGAAAGGAAAAGAATGTTTCTGCCATGACTTTAGTGAAGCCTGGTAGTTTAAAGAGATAGTTCTGATTGATTGATTTTTTTTAACCTCAGCCCTATTTCTTACTTACCAATGATGATGTTGACCAGTACAGTCCTTTCTCAGGACAATCCATGTTGTTCCTTATACTAGCTTTGGCTAGTTAACTGCAAACCAATGCAATGTCAACTGGGACAAGCTCCTATCTAAAAGTTGACTGAAGCTCACTTAAATCTACTTTGTGTGCACACTCTGGAGTAAATTTCAGTGAGCTTTAGTCAGCTTGTACAGACAGGAGCTTGACCCCACTGACTTTGCATTGGTTTGTGGTTAACTAGTCGGAGATAGTATGAGGAACAGCATGGATTGCGCTGAGAAATGACTCTACCGATCAACAACATCACTGGTAAGTAAATAGGGCTAGGGTTCCAAAAACTCTGAACAAACCCTTTAAACCCAAAGAGATGGATGTTAGTTCAGTAGTAACAGCCAGGCAAATAGTGTTTACAGTGACACAGAAGTCTGCATTCAATATCTTACGCTGTTGTCAGTGACGTGTTGTCCACCCATTTCCAAACTCCTTCTAGTTTATTGTCAGTCAAACCAATCCAGACTTCTTCGTCTGCACGATACAACCCATTGACGAATGCCTTGAAGAAAAGAAAAAGTGAATTGAAAGCATGATAAAGATGGTTATCACTGACACATGTACAAGAATAAGATACCCACACAGCCATGCACACTCACACCTTTACACACACATACAAATATGCACACACATTCACAAACACACTCACATTTGCACACGCCACACACACACACACACACACACACACACACATATGGTACATATACTACATACCATTTCTTCTTCGCTGGTTATGATTACAAGGTCGGCCCCCAGATTTTGACATTGCTTTCTGCTGTTGAACCAGGATTCACGTACAGTAGAAGTGAAGTAACAGCTGTTCTGAAACTTCTTCCAGTTATGAGGACAGGTCTCTGTCCACAAGTTTGAAAGATTAAACAAAAAAAATTGAGAAACAGGCAGATAAATTATACCGCCCATCTTTCCAGTTCAGCTTTTTAGTGATAATGTATTTTTAGAATATTTATTGCAGTCAAAAAAGCAAAGCATCATTATTCATGATTTTTCCACAAACCTGACATGTCACCAGTCTTAGCTATCACATAAATGTGTTTTATATGAACTCATCACATGTAATTTATATGATACCATGTGATTAGGCCTACTTAATTTCACATGTATAATTTTCCATGGTAGGCCTACCACATGTGAAATGTTGTAATGTTATCATCATGTCATGATCACACACAGCTCATGTGAATATATGGTGATCACATTATGATAAAATGTGAAAGAAAGGTTTCACATTCAATTTCATGAAAAACACATGAAAAAAAAATCACTAATGTGATCTAAATCACATTAAAAACGTGTGAAGACATGAAAAATTTGATTGTTAAGGGTGGCAGAGCAATCCATATTCAATTCTATTTTCTTTGTAGAAATAGAAGTGAGGAGAGGAGGAAAATATACAGTAGGCTAGTAACAAATATCCCAATGTGGTCGACTGAAACAGAAACTCCACCCAAAACAGCATTCACATATGTTACATCTCCCCAAGTGATGTTGGGTATATTATGTTTTTTCTCCGACTGCCACCACCACCGCCACAGAGTTTTCATGTCAATGCGATAACTCAAATAGCTTTCATTGATTTTGGTGACCCCATGACCTTTCCTCTAGCGCCACCATCAGGCCAAACCTTCCATTTTAGAATTAGTGTATCTCGAATATCCTATGTTATAATCCTTTCTAAATTGCTGTGCATTTCCATGACACCTAGAGTACGTCCACTCATGCACAACAACTTTGCCATAAGGACCTATGAAGTCCGCCATATTGGAATTTACACCATCTTTAATTATTGGAAAAACACTTTTTTCCCTCCTCCCCCTTGCCTGTTCACCTGATTCTCACCAAACTTGCTGTGTGGAATCTGGGGACTAGCATCTTTGAATGTGTCATTTAGATAATAAATAGGCCAAACCATATGACCGCCAGATCCAATCAAATTTCATAAAATAAAAAAAGCATGGTAAACAGGAAATTATTTGTTACTTGTGAATGCACTGTCCAATTTCCACCAAACTTGACAAATATGTTAGCCTTACAATAGCAAGGAGGCCTGTGAAGTTCTGAGTCATCTTGCCTCATGGTGGCGCAATTCTCATGAAACCAAAAACATTAACTGCTCCTCAACGGCTCGGATTAGGGGCATGGTCAAAAGGTGGATTGAGAATTCCCGTTCGAGGATATGCCTGCTGAATGTGCCTGCCCCCATATGGAGGTTGGTCTCTTCAAATCAATTCACTACCACTGGTCCGTTGGAGAACAACGCATGCAAGATTGCTCAAGAGGAGTGCGATTTTACTCTGTTTCGATTTGTGAACATGAAGTCTCTCCTTAAGCCGAATACCAGAGACAAAACTAGTGATGATGTCATCAAGAGATAAATCCTGGAGCTGCTCCATAGTCAGTGAATTGTGGAACTCCCAGGACACTATGACAGTACCCATGGTGATTTTATTGGGATATGATTATATGAGCCCACAATGTCAGTCACTAATAAACTGTCAATGGACCAACTCCAAAAAGTCACCTGATGACATCACAAATTCAAGTCTTGATGCTCTGATTTCCATTTATCTATGTTTATAGATAGTGACTTAACTGTCCAAGATCATTGGATCAGTACAATATAAATTCTGTTTTAGGGTGAATTTTCACTCTAATTAAGGCTAAGAGCTCCAAATGCAGAGGTCTCGATCATTACCACTACACATCTTTTAACACTCCTCCTCGAAGACATCATACTTTTGTCTTTATTTTTTCTTACCTGCAATTGTAGCATTCAATCTTACTTGTAGCTGGTCTCTCTCTGCAGTGATGTTGTCGCACCTGGCCTGTAGCTGCTCTCTCTCTTGTGTCAGGTTGTTGTAATTGATCCTTAACTGGTTACTCTCCTCAGTTATGTTCTTGCAGCTGATCTGTAACTGGTCTCTCTCTTTCGTCAAAGTAGTGTAACTTTCCTGCAACTGGTCTCTAGCATCAGCAAGACTTCTGTAATTGCTCTGTAATTGGATCATTTCTTCTGTCAAGTTCATGTGACTCTTCTGTATCTGCTCTTTCTCACTGGTGCTAAAGTTGTGGCTGATTTGTAACTGTTCAAATTTTTTAACCATAGCGTTGCAACTGTTCTGTAACTGCTCTTTTGATCTTGTGAGATTGTTGTACTTGTTCTGTAACTGGTCCCTCTCATTTGTCACTGAGTTGTGCTGGTTTCGAATCTGGTTTCTCTCTTCAATCACCCCTTCGTAAAGTTTCTGTAACTGGTCTTTGCCTTTTGTCAAGGTGGCTTTATCTGTCTGTAATTGGTCTCGACTAGCTTTCAGCTGTTCTTTATCTCTGGTTAGAGCATTGTTACTGCTCTGTAATTGCATTTGACTGGTTTTTAGAGTGTCTCTTTCCACTGTCAAGTCATTGTTTGTGGTCTGTAATCGATCTTTCAAGTTACTTAATGTCCTGAAACTGGTCTGTAATCGGTCTCTGGCATTCTGTATCTGGTTATTTTCTTTTTTCACTGTGTTCAGATTCTCCTGTAGGGTATCTTTCTCTTGAGTCATAGCATTATATTTGTCTTGTTGGCTTTTCTCAACGTTGTTAACTGCAAAAGAGAAATGGTAGAATACTGATGAATACAAAAATGCCCCAGACCATTGATCTTACCATAATCATAATCATTATCACATTTGAAAAAATTACATTTAACAACAAATATATGAAGTTAGACTCACAGTGAACCCTCTGGCCGATGACCCCAGCTAGTAGGAGAACACACAGCAGCCCCAGACACACTGCAGCAACTCTGAGAGGTCTCTTTCTCAACTCGTACACTGAATCATGTAGAAAGCAGAGATGAGGTACCATATGATAAAGGAAGTTTTCTTAAGGACCTTTATGCAGGGGGATAATCATATGACTGCATTCGTTATGTAATGAATGGAGTATTTTTGGTACCTGAATGTTGAAAGCTTTTTCCATCCAATGGCTTGTAGCCATTTTGACTATCATCAACATCCATGGTTTTCATGGTAGATTCACTGTGGCTGCTACACCTCAGATTCCTGCAAGAACATATGTAAAGATTAATTTAAGTTTCACCTGGACTGAGTCAGACATAGGTTCAAAATGATCAAATCACACTTGAAACCAAAGTAAACCTTACCAGGTCTTAAAACGGACAAGGCACTCCTCTTGAGCAATCCTGCATGTGTTATTCTCAAACAGAACAGTGGTAGTGAATTGAATTGAGGAACCAACCTCCAACCTCCGGGTCAGGCACATTCATGCTTGAGGCGTGCCAGGGGCCAAGATCATGATCATACAGAATAACTAGACATGTGCTGTTGGTGACCGACAGCGGGTATATCCCCGAACGGCCCGAATTCTCATCCACCTTTTGACCATGCTCCTAATCCAAGCCGTTGAAGAGTAGTTTTTAGTTTTATGAGAATGGCGCTGCCATGGGACAAGATTAATCAGAACTTCACAAGCCTCCTTGCTATTGTAAGGCAAACATATTTGTCAAGTTTGGTTGAAATCGGACAGTGCATTCACAATTCCTGTTTACCATGTGTTTTTCAGAAATTTGATTGGATCTGACAGTCATAATGGTTTGGCCTATCAATTATCTAAATTACAGATTTGAAGATGAAGAGGCTAGGGGGAGTAGGGAAAAAAGTGTTTTTCCAATAATTCAAGATGGTGGAAATTCCAATATGGCAGACTTCATAGGTCCTTATAGCACAGTTGTTGTGCATGAGTTGACGCATCTCTGGATACCAGTTTCATGACAGTATGACTATGGATCAGGAGATAAACTAATTTGAAAATTGAAAGTTCGGCCTGATGGTGGTAGAGGAAAGGTCATGGGGTCATCAAAATCAATTGGCTTCTTCCTCTAGGGGTCATGAATGTGCACAGCAAATTAGAAAAGATTAGAACAAAGGGTATTTGAGATACACAAATTCTAAAAATGAAGGTTTGACCTGATGGTGGTGCTAGAGGAAAGGTCATGGGGCCACCAACACCAATAGGTTTCTTCCTCTAGGGGTCATGAATGTGCACAGTAAATTAGAAAAGAAATTGAACGAAAGCTTTTTGAGATACACTAATTCGAAAATTGAAAGTTTGGATTGAAGGTGGTGCTAGAGGAAAGGTCATGGGGTCACCAAAATCAATAGAGTTCATCCTTTAGGGGTCATAAATGTGCACCTCAAATTTGAAAAGATTCAAATGAAAGCTATTCAAGTTAAACTCTGCGGTGATGGCAGTGGTCAGGGTAAAAACAAAATATCCCGACACTGTTGTTCAGGGATATAATAATTAGCAGTTGTAGTTGTAGTTGTTGTTGTTGTTGTTGTTGTTGAGATAGCCTTTTGTAATAGTTCTGAGAGGTTGATACAGACATTTTACAAGGGACCTTACAAATGGGCACTTCCTCAGTTTAATGTACCTTAGAGCCGTTTCATGCTATGAATACCTGTGACATATCCAATGAAAGTTCAATATTAGTTCTATGTATCTAAAGGAGTGATAGTGTCACGGGGAGGTGATAAACCGCAACTTAGCGTGCGACCCACACTAACCACTGGTGTAGTACGCCGTCCTCTCCGTGCACCCCTATATCTTGAAGCCCCTCACAACGCACAGCAGGCACGAGTTTAATTAACACGTTTTATTTCACAAGGAGCAACTATATACAATACACACAGGGGCGATCAAAACTAACAAAAACCAATGATTAGAAAAATAACAAAAAAAAGAAAGAAAAAAACTGACAAGAGCAGGGCCTGCGAGCCTGGCCACAGCCAGGGCACTATATAAATTTAGTTCAATATGTAGCTTTCTATTACGTGTTAGGGGAGAGGACTTCTACAACATCTACATTAGGCACTTGTTCTCTGTATTCCATTTAGAGGTTTTTCATGGAATTTGCAAAAAGGACATTTCCTTGAAGAAAACTTTCACAGCACACTTTTTAAGAAGGATTTTTACCACACACTAAATTATGAATTTCACAGCACACTTTTTAAGGAGGATTTTCACCACACGCTAAATGAGGAGGAATTTCACAGAGCACCTCAGTGAAGAGAAATCTTCACACAGACAGTTACATCCACCCCTACACCCTAGATGACACTAGAAGGATAAGGGCTGCCAGCTGTTCCCTCCTACCAGTTTGTTTTCCCCTTAGCCTTCCTTCTGAGGCCCTGTTCAATGTGGGCAAATTTACTTGGGAAACCAATAGGCGGCAACCAAGACAAAAAATAATTACAGATCTTCTCTTCCGGGGGCAGGGGTTCTCTCTTCTCCAGGGGTTTTTGCTTCTCTGGAGAAGAGAGAATCCCTGCTTCTAAATCATAAATTCATGAATCTAAGTGCTTCAAGATTCAAAAGGCTTGGGATATTGTGCATTTATTACACATTTATTACACATTTATCGCACATTTGAATTGGTCTTGATGGATAATTGTTTCTAGTTATATTTAGTGCAGTCTGAGTTATTTAAGGTTTCTGAGGGCAGTACCATGCTAAGGATGTTTTAAGGACAAAATATAGGTGCCTGAATTCCCTTTACACAGTCTGCTGTTGTCAGTGAAATTGGTGGTCATGCAGCATGAACAAATATAAGGAAGTTCTGATTCAACAGAACACATAAATGCTTAACTTGCAGTTTCCACAGAACACAGAAACAGCTGCTTTCTTTGAATATAATTAAACAAAATTCAGGGGCTTAAGGTTTACCTATTTTACAATATAACAAATGGGAACTATTAGACCTTTGTGGACCAACACAACTTATTTTTTGCTTTTTTTTTGTTTTTCTTATTATGGCCGCATTAAAACCAACATGTTTGCTTTTTATACTACATAAATACTGTGGGCTTTTATGACTTGCTCTGAGGATATACGTTGATAAAGGTCTATTAGATTAAAAGCTTAGCAAAAATGTACTGTATACTGATTTCGTGTTCCAAGTTTTAGTCCTAGTTTTTACTGGATCAGTGAATCTACACTTTCATTTTATGAAAAATAGTTATGCCTGTGTCTCCTTTCCTTGGCTTTCAAGAGTGCATAAACAAAGACCACTCTACATGAGCTAGGTAAGTGCCTCCTACCATCATAATGAAAGCAGAATGTAGAGAAGCTGTATATTGACAAACCTCACTAGGCTATAGTACTATCAAGACTTGTACTGTGCCGTACTTTGGTGCTCATTCCAAAATTAGCTTGATCAGTGTGGCCTTGTACATTTGAAGGGTCTCTTGCAGGGCTGGGTTTGGTATAAAGCATTGGCTTACAATAACTCTTACAATGACTGCTGATTTACTGCATTTTACAATACATTTCTGATTGTTTATACGTAAAGTCCATTGGGAATGAAGAACACCAGATATTTTGACATTCTTTTCCTGCTGATGTAAACCCTCATCTCATGCCACTCATACTCATACTCTCTGTTCCTCTTTTCTGATTCCAGTTCCCTTTCCTGAACCTTCATAGAGTAAGATGTATGTGCAGATGTACTTACTCTACGAGAGTATAGTACTACAGTGTATGCAGAGCCTGGCCAGACAAGCTAATGTAAGATGAACTGTACAGCAAAACAGTCTCACATAAAGATGTTAAAATTATCATCTTACTTAAATGTTTAATTTAAAAAAATGTGTATGATGAAATTGACATTTAAAAAATCTCTTAATCATGAAAAAAGGAAAAGGTTGGTGACCTGCATTCACTTCATTACAGTCTATAAGATGTTAGTGTCCAGTTTCTAACATGCAATATGGCAGAATTTCTGAAAATGTCCTAAAATAAAACATGTCCTTGTAGGAAATCATCAGTTTATCAGAGAGGACCAGGAAATTCAGTGATTTCCATTTACTTTGGTATTTAACAAGACTCATCACTGCCTTATGGCCAGAAACACCTAGCCTCCATATCAATGTCAGCCTTTAACAGAGTGTCAACACCACAAGTCAAGTCAAGTTTATTTGTCACATACTCCATCATACAGGAACAATATGCTGTGAAATGTTTTGCTGGCTCCCAAGTGTACTTAAAAATTAGAATAAAGTAGATAATGTAAATATATAAATAAATAAATAAATAAAAATATATACAAGGATGGCATGAGTCCAATGTAACAAGGATCTACACAGATGAATTGTACAGTTGAGTTAAATCTATAGGAATGGAATGAGCGGTCCAATATATACAAGGTATACACAGATGAATTGCACAGTTGAGTTAAATAGATAAATATAAGTATGGTCTAGAAGAAAAAAAAGAAAAGAAAAAAGATATATATACAGTATATATAGCCTTCCTCACCACAGTATCTGTGTTTATTGAAATCCTAAAGAAATCAAAATGTTATACACTACACATATATTGTGGTGACAATATAAAAAGCCCACCCAAAATGTTTAGAGATAGGTTGACAGAATAAAGGCATAAAATAATATACCAGTATAGGCTTAATGTGATTTCAAGTGCCAAATCATTCAAAAAATAATGATGTTCTCTGTTTTCTATACTGTTTCAAGAAAACATAATTAAAGGGATAATTCTGATTTTTGGAACCCTAGCCCTATTTCCTGCTTACCAATGATGTTGTTTCTCAGCACAATCCATGTTCGTTCCTCATATTAATATAAATACGTCTAGGGTTCCAAAAATCAGAACTATCCCTTTAAGGCGAGGCACCCCAGTTGAGAATGGTGATTTTGGCTGGATAGGAACCTTTGTAGATATTATTATATTTTGCTTAAACAAGTACTGCAGTTTCATAAAACATTTTTGTGTTTTTGTACAAGTGGCACAATGTAGCGGCATAATGTACTTGAACTTAAAGTTTTCTCAAAATGACATATTCCCTTTATGCAATTTCTTTGTACTTTAACTTGTAGATACTGCCACCAAATATGACATGGTGCTTCTTAACAACAATTATTACTGATGTATTCATTATTACAGATTTATAATTTTTTTGTTTACAGATATATATTTTTAATATGTATTTTGTCACTTCCATTTTATGTTGTATTTTATGTGAAAATCCATATTTTTCACCCTATACATAATATTGTTTAAATAACTCATGATAGAAACAACATTTTGAAAAACCCCTCTTTAAATTATCAACTATTTAGTTATTCATCACATTGAAACAGTAAAATGAACTCTGACTTAATCCACTGAGAGAAAGTGTTCTAACTAACATGCAAATTAGCTTCTTTTTTTTATGATATATTAGCTCATTTGAGTATGTTTACAACAGAATCTATAAAAGTTATACAACAAAAGATTGTTTATTTTGTGTCCAAATTCAATGTGTAACGTTTCATTCAGTTAGGATGAAAGGAGCTTTTTTTCCCCTAATACATTGGGGTACCTCCCCTTAAGCTTGTCAGGTTGGCTTAGGAATCAGTTTAGCAATAATGAAAAGCATTGTATTCTCATGGGCAATTTGTTGCTGTACACCAATTTTTTATAAGCCATTTTCCTGAGGTTGTCACATTGCTGCTTCTCTGTGACTTTTATAGTTAAATTAACCTTGTCGTTAAGGTTGAGTTAAGGTTAGCATTGGGGTTAGGGTTAGGGTTCAAGTTAGGATTAGGATTAGGGGTGGGGTTATGGTTAGAATTGGGAACTCACCACTTTGTAGGAAATGCAACAAAAGCTCAGCTCAAACTGGGGGATTTCACAATGTTCATATTGCTGATTGGGAGTTTTCAGATACAGAAAATTTTATGTGTCACATATACAGGAACTTAAGTCAGCATTCCATTCTCCTATAGACGGTTTCAACTTGACAACATAAACGTTCTAAATGGACCTAAATTTACTTCTTTACTAGTGTTTGCTAATATCAATAATTGACAGGAAATAAACATGGGTCCAAGTTGTTCCCCAGCAACACAATTCCAGTGAAACTATCTATAGACCTTTTTCAATTGCATTGCTAGGGAACAGCTTGGGCCCAAGTTTATTTCCCGTCAGCTATTGTATTTGCGAACATTGCAACAGGAAATAAACTTGGGCCTGTCAAATTTGAAAAGGTCTATGGATGGCATTGTGATAATGGTACCAATATCCTGACCTGAAGTGTTACAGTGTAACAGACATAGGCCTATACAGACAATCTCTGTCTGGGTTGCACAGTTTGTGCCAACTCCAAGAACACAAGAGTTTAAGAGTTCTTTTACCAATAAGCACTACACTATTAATCAGTTTTGACATATAATTCCTCTAATGTAATCTACCTGATCACTTGTGGATGTAATCTCCAATATGTAGGCAAAACATCTAGACAAGTCAAAACATGTATTATCGACCACATGAGTGCCATTAGATGCAAGGATGAGAAATCCCCTTTATCAAGACATTTTAGTGATCTTTCCTACATTATAGAGCAAGTCAAGAATGCACATCGAGGTGGTAACTTGGAAACGAAACTCCTCCAAAAGGAGTGCGGATGGATTTTCTATTTAAAATGTGTCCAGTCAGGAAGCTTGAATGAGAACCTTCCCCTTCAATGTTTTTTTGTAATGCTTGTGGCATTTACATAGTTATTTGAGGTTATACAGACCCCCCTAGTTATGTCAGTCCCCTGAGTCCTGAGGTTATACAGACCCCCCTAGTTATGTCAGTCCCCTGAGTCCTGAGATTTTCCAGCCTCGGGCCCCCTAGTGGCATAATCCGGCCATGGTTACATGGTTACTGCATTACAAAGGCTCAAACAGCAGGTGTGTTGAGCACACAGTGAACTAAACTGTACTGAACACCCAACTAAACCCACAAAGACGTGTACATTATGCCTATGAGATAATATGGTACATTTTAGATTGGGGACACAAGAGATTTGCAGTTTTATTTGAAAAACAATGAGGATCAAAAATAAATGAATGATGTTCCATCTGCCCTTTTGTAGACCACAGACCAATCAATCCAGACATTTGTCCCCAATTCCTATAACAGCTTATCAACAAATATCTCAAATATCGCTATTCAGTGACTGTACCTGTTTCTCAGCTATCTGTGCTTGTGTCAGCTTCGTTCTCCCACTTTGCTGTTCATTATGATCAGGTGACAGGTCAGTCTTTATAGATTAATTATAATAACAGTAATTTATTATGATCAGGTGATCAGTCCTTATAGTTTAATCAATCATTTACATTTCTTTGTCAGCTTCTCAGTTCCTATAAACAGCTGAAGCCAAACATCTTCCAGCTTTATGACCAGGGATTTTCTACAGTTACTTTCTATGGAGAAGGATCCTTGAGAACATTTGTATTAAATCAAAGTAGCGCAGTAATATAACAAGACAACTGAAAGAAAATAAATTATGGGAGCAATTTTACAGCAGTTTATGGAAAGATGGAGATGATTGACTTTGCTTATTCTGTTGACTAAACAATTAACAAAAAAAATCTTATCTTACAGGGATAAGAGATTATTGATGTATTCAATCAATAATCATATATAGACGTAATCAGACTGAAGCACTTTTTGGTTTATTCCCATTTACTTAGAGATTGATGGAGGCCAAGTTACATTATTTTATACATCAGACCGGCACATCCCGGTACTTTGGCTCTACTTGTGGTCACGCCTACTTTTGGTGGAAAACACAGACGTCATTCCCATAGATGGCTATTGTATTTGGCCTGTATAAAAAAAAAAAAGCAGAAAACTTACATTGTTCAAAACTTTTGTTTTGTTAGTGCATCAAGTTTTGTAGTATTTTATACGAATTTCAGGAGGAGGCTCACGTCGATGACGCGCGCAACCACGCTCTCCCCTATACTTCTCTCCTGCCTCCTCTCTCTCACCGGCACCACGTCCGTACCCAGCCAATCGACTCGACCCACGATACAGCCCTCCCCAGCCAACCTGCTGGTGGCTTGCCATTCGTCCTTGTCTCGCATGTTTCCTCCTTCAAATACTCCCCTCCCTATCTCCTGTCATCCAGTTCTTCCAAGTGAAAACCCAAGATAAGCATTTACATATTCCCCTTATTACATGACAAATCCATTCCCATGCCTGTCTTAACTTTTCTTCCCAGGTCGGGCCATGAAAGTTAAGTACGTATAAGTGCATTTATTTTATCAACCGGTTGTCATTCATACTTCTACTCCTGTACCATAGAGAGCGTCATGACTGGGAACATCATCTCCTGGTTTGGGAACAGCAGTGCACACAACCGCAGCAGACTGCAGAGAGTGGCTCGGTCCGCCGAGCGCACCACTGGAGGTGTGCTCCCTACTCTCCAGGACATTTACAACAGGCGGTGTAGAGCAAAGGCTAAGAGGATAGCAAAGGACTCTAGCCATCCCAACAACTGCCTCTTTGCACTGCTGTGGTCAATTTTCTTACTATCCGA
>OMKL01006361.1:4609-17459 GCA_900302295.1 Parasudis fraserbrunneri
CTCCCCCCCCCCCCCCCCCCCCCCCCCCCCCCATCACAGGTAAGATTGGTGATTGGAAAAACACCTTTACTGTGGCCCAGAGTGAGAAGTTTGACCAGGTCTTTCAGGAGCGAGTGGGGGATATGGACTTAAGGTTCATCTGGGACACAGCAGAGCAGCCACAGTCACCTTAGAGGATCGGATGACTAACAACTATATTAAGGGTGTTGAGGAAAAGCTCCATAGATTTTTTTCTGTTGACAGAAACACAAAATTTGCTGTGCCAGCCAGAGCTCTTGATTTCACACATTTATCATGCCATAATTGATAAGACAATGTTGATTTTTTTTTTTACGCAAAAAAATCACACAAAAAAGTTACATTTATTTGACATGCTACGTATCAGATTTACACTGGACCAAAGCACATATTTTTAGAAATTCAACTTGTTCTGAATCTAACAGTACCAAGCATTTTATATAACTGTCGTTTTTGAGATACTGCCATTTCTTTATCATACTATATTTGGTCATTAAGTCATATGAGGTTACTCATTTGATCAGTTTTCACAAAAACACTAGTGGAAATACAGGATCACATGTCAAAACATCGTATGCACTTAATGGCCAGATAGACTCACTTAAGAATTAATTATAAAAGATTCTCCAATGTGTTTTTAGGGAGAAATTATGTAGCTCCACAACCATGAGTTACCATGCATGTATATGGGGTTATGGGTATGGATGTATTCCGATGAACTAATGACCTCTGTTCCTTTTTGATGTTTCTCAACCACTAACACACAGAGAAGGCAAGGGAGAGAATAATGACCAAATCTAGGCACGTGTTTACAAACATGAGCCTTCACAATACAGGTGCAAATGCATTGCTGCTTGTACAATTACTGAATTGAAAATTTACTGAAAATGTGTTAAAAAGCTAGCTATACATTAGCTCCACTTTAAATGCAATGCTGTTAATTAAAGGTGATTTCTGCAGTTGGATATACCCAATGCACAGACTTCATGATGTTTACAGTTTCAAAATAATCAGGATTGCTGGTTGTAGTAGTGGTAGTGTGCGCCCCATTTTCCTACTCTGCTGTGGGGACTGAATGACCCACAAGTGAAAGAAGATATTTTTTGTCGTTACGGGGACACTGGCCTGGACCCTACAAGGTAAAGGAAAGATTTTTAAAGTTAGGGGGTTATGGTTAGGTATGTAGTTGTTGTGGTGAGGGTGAGGTTTTAGGGAACGAATGTAAGTCTATGTCCCCACAACGCATGAAAACATGGCTGTGTGTGGAGAGAGAAGGTGGAGATTGTAGCCTCTTTGACCAATTTGAAAAATTTCAACAGATTTGTGCTCAGCTAGTACTTTTAAGTGCTGCAAAGGAAAAATGTAAATTCCACTGCAGACATTAATGGGTTATGTATTTTTGTCCATCCCACAGACTTCCAAATAGGATGTTTACAAACACCAATACATGTCTGCATATAATATGCGTATTACATATTTACTATAAAGATCGCAAGCAGAATTGTGCCTTGTTTTCTGACTCATGGCTATGGGAATCTTATCCTGACAAGTCTTATTAGGAGAAGAACTAATAAACCCAAAAGAGTAAAGAACACAATAAAAAGACATATTAGCCAATCTGTCATATCTTTATTTAATGTCAGAGGGAATTAATGTGTGTGTATGTGTGGTGCAGGCCACTTTGGTCACTAGGGCTGTCTCCACACCTCAATTTTCTTCATCTAGAAAAAAAGACAGGAGAAGGTGGAGAGAGTAGAAAGAAAGAAGAGCGCATATTTAAACAGGTCCTTCTACATGACTGCATTTATCGTATCATATAATTTTACAGATTGGTCAATTCATAGTATTATGTTTTTGCCATACAATATGGCGCATTACCACAGCTCATTGGCCACGGTTACCATTTAATGATAATCACCTGCTACTACATAATACTATGAATTAAATCAACAAATCAGTTAGTTGAGAAAATCCATCGACTATTAGTTGACTAAGAATTTCTTTAGTTGTGGATAGCCCTGGAAATAAAAGTTGAAAATGTGACAGTATCTCTCAATCAGTCATTGTAGACCTGGTGGTGAAAGTGCAATGATAATAAGCTACAATATCAACATAAGTTAACATATCAACATCGGTAGAGGTCAGCGTGCAAATCTCACCTTCCTCCTCCTCATCCTCTTCATCTTCCTCCTCTTCCTCATCTTCATCTGAGCTGAAGGTCCCATCAGGCAGGCTGTACACACGGATCACTTGCTATTGGCGGACAGACAAACACAGGATATTGATTCACTTTGTAATCAACACTTTAGGATAAAAACAAACAGATACAAGCACTGATTTGTTCCAACAGCTATTAGCTTGTTAAATAGATAGGCAGGTACTCTCACTTTACTGTAGACTAGTGTTGGAGATGGCATCATCGAATTGCAACGATGGCATTGACCGAATTTCCCCACGGGATAATAAAGTATTTCAATTCAATTCAATTCATTCCGAAATGGCTTTTATTGCAGGTGAGTGATGCTCTGGCCGGTGCCACGAGTCTGAGGAAAAGGGTCTGGCCCTTTTCAGATTTGACGCAAAGCACTTTTAACCCTCCTTCACCCTGACTGAAAAGCACTCTAACCCCACTTTTACATCCCCGATCCTCAAAGGAGCCAAATCTCCGGTCACCCTCCGGATGCATTTACATGCACAGCAGGAAACTGCTGGCCAGACCAGCACTCACACATACGTGCCCTGCCCCCTACGGCACCATTTGGAGGAACAAAGAAAACTTTTGCCCCCTCCTGCCCCTCTCTCTTGCAAGAGGGAGAGAGACCGCTGTGCCAGCCAGAAATGCACAAATATGGAATATTAACGACTTGAGCGAAGCATTTCACCACGGATCAATGGAGAACTTTCTTACAATTATATGATGTGTGTGGCGTAAGATTTGGAACATATATTGATGTGAAATCCTGTGTAAGAATGCTGATGGACTACCACAGGCCTTGAGGATGTATTTCTTGGTATCCTGTTTATAATGTTACTCTAAGCACAATGAAACAAAGTGTTAATGTGCATTTCCATATTACAAACTTTTAAGAGACTTTGTTCAATTCACAGCCGAATGGTCTGAAAAACAGCTCTCCCCATCACAGAGCCTGCCTCGAGACACACCTCCTGACCGCAGCTATCGAAAACCGTGCTCATTTGAGCCGGAGTTCAACCTGTGCATTGATTTGACCCGGCCAAGTCTCTTCCATTGAGCTAAAAGGACCGATATTTTCCCCTCCTGGAATTTGTGGAGATCGAGTGGAAAATCCTACCACGTTGACTGTTACCCAAACTAGCTAAAAGACTAAGTTTGTTTTAAAGAACCAGGCCATCAGGATCTTTACTATTTACGCTTACTTTCTACAAGAACGTTTTGTTGAAATGTTGACAGAGTGACCTTACCTTGTTGGGATCCTTGAGAATGAGGTACTTGCCCTCCTCCAGCTTCCGGCAGATATCGATGACACAGCGCAGGATGCCCCAGGCGTTCTCCATGCTCAGGTTGATCTGGCTGGCAAACTCATTGGGTTTGAACTGCTGAGTGCCCAGGATGACGTGGCGGGCCGAGTCCTTTACATGGTAACGAGACACATACCTGAGAAGACAGGGAAGTAATAAATGTTTTGGTTATGATTTTTTTTTTCTCCCCCAAGTAAAAAAGGAATGTAGAGAGGAACACCTCTCTATTAAAGAGTTCCTATACATTATTTCCTTTGGTATCGGACAGTTTAATCAATATCACCAAAAACAGCTCTCCTAAAGCCAGAAACCAGAGAGCTAAAGACTCAAAATTATGACATCCCCAGGTATCAAGTCTGGAGCTGTCCTAGACCATAGGAATATCATTATAGGAATTCTTAAAATGAGCGGTGTTCTTCTTAAATTGCCAAATTTACCAATTTTCTGATGGAATGTTGTTGCCATTCGAGTGAATAATAATAATACATTTAATTTAAAAAAGGCAGATGAGTGTGTGTTCCTCACCCCAGCTTGAGGTACTCTGACCCAGCCAGCATGGCACAGCAGGTCCAGCGGGCCAGTTTGTAGCTGTTATTCTTCAGCTCAGTGGCCAGGACAGCTCCTCTCTGGGAGTCCAGCTTCTGACGCCAGTCCACTCCATTACAGTGCTGAGAGGGACAAGAGGAGATTAGCACCATGAAGACAACAATACATTCAGTAGCTGTACATCCACATCACCCAACTGTCACCTCTGCTTAATCTCCATTTCTCATCCTCTCTTTCGCTTCTTCCTCGTATAAAAGCACCCAAATTCAAACCCGGGTCTCCCACATGGGAGGTGATGTGATGCATGAACATTTAAAGATGTGACCCCTTTACAGTCATCCTTCCTTGTAAGTTACTGTCATGAATGTTTGTCTTTCTTTGTAAACAGAGCTCATCTGAAAAGAAGGAAAGCCAGCCCTTAGTATTTATTCCCCATTACAATAAAGATTTCAGTGACATCCACCAGTCAGCCCAAGGGGAAATGCTCCCTGGCCAAGGCAGATATCAAGCTTACCAGGTTCTCAGACAGGGCTACTTTGCTGCACTAGCTCTTACCCTGGAGTCCCACTCATTGAGGGTCTTGATGTTGATGAAGGACACCTCGCCGTTGGCTCCGGTCATCACTCCGTCATGCTCACAGCGCACGATCAGGTCAATGTCCTCCCCGAGCTTCCAGCGACGGTACCTGGAGCACAGATGCAACGCACCAATCAGAGTGAGGAAAAAAGCAGAGTGATTCAGCCGAGTCTAAAAACGTGGACTATACCGGGGAACCTGATGGAGAACCTTCGGTTTCTGATCGAGAGAAAGAGGTTGGTTTCCAGGCAATTTAAAAGTAATTTTATGCCAAATTTAACTTGTATCTTGTAGACTAATATAGACAATTTCTTTGATTACAATTACCTTGTATGCTATACAGCAGGTACAACCAATGCCCTATGCATATGGGCCTGTGTTATAAAATAAATAATATTATTAATAAAAATAAAAAAATAAAAATAATTTTTAAAAAATGATGAAAAAGTTGTGGTTATGGCGTACTTAATCATTTAAGCCGGGTGCATTTAGAGGTCTAGACACGATTCATAAATTTTCTATTTCTGGCATTGACGTTTTTCAGTATTAAATGGCCCATCTAAAGTGTTCTATCGAGGTTCACATAATGGAAACTACAGTATGGATAAAACTTAAAATTTAACAGCTTTTATTTTGGCAAGGAATTTTCAGAAATTTATTTTTGCGCAACTTGTGGTGACCAAGGTGTGTGAAAAACCACATTGTCTTTTATTTATTTGTTTCCTACAAAACTTCATTGTTAGTAAACCACTGAAAAAGCATTATTTCCTCAGTTTGTAAAGTTGTGGATTTTCTTTAGTAGGGGAAAGCACATATTGACATAATGTTGCGAACAAATCTCTTGCAGTTCTAAAAGTCAATGCATGTTTGACAGCTGTGCTAAGTTACAAATGGCTGAATATTGTAAACTAAACAAACTAAATAAACGACACAGCTGCGTCAAATTAGGATGTGGCCAAACATTTCTGAATAGGCCGCAGAAAAACAACTATTATGATGTTGCCTGCCTATCTGAGTGAGACCCCTACAGTGTCCACATACAGAAGGCTCTTCACATGCTGCACCTTTTGCACTCGCAAATCCAGTCTTCACTGAAGATGCACGGCAGGTGCACTCACAAAACAAGAGCAACACTGTCACAGTTGCGCTACACATGTGGTCCCAAGCACCCGTTTTTCATGGCGCAAAAGGTGCGCCCCAAAGATAAAAGTGTTTAGACATTTGGGATGCACCAAGGTGCACCATCACAATGTTGTGCGATGATAAACAACCAGTCACACGGGTCCATCCTTCCTTCCATCTGCAAATGTGGAGAAGTTCATCATCCCAGTGCAGAGCTACCCAGAGCTTATTTAACTTGTAACTGTAAAATGATAACCCTCTTGTTTGACTACCATCAGGCTCAACCTGTCTCAGTGCACTTGAAAATAGGGAACCACAGATGCACTTTGCGTTTTCCAGGAACACACACAGCATGTGTACTGAACCTTACACACCATATGGTTGGAAAAAATGAATCTGTCAAGAGAATTTTCTACTTTTATTTCAAATATGCTGGCCACAAACTAAGTTTTTTAAGAAAGATTTATAGTAAGTCCTTTGAGGATACTTGGGAATCGGCGATTAGGGAAATCTATTAAAACTTATCAACTCTACTGCACGCTGATAAATGATTGCATCATCTTGACTCAAAGCCTGGAGCAGTACTGAGACTAACCAGCAGGGGTCAGTACCCACCTGTAGGCAACTGACGCCACCTCACTCTTGTCCATGTCTTCCTCCACAAATGGATTGGGATTGGGGAATTTGTGACGCTCTCCTCCCTGACAAAAAAACATGACATTATCAACATACAAAAATGTATGTGTACAAACTGGACATCCTATCAATGCATCAATTGTTCCATAAACTGGAATGGAATAATCTGTCATTTTCAACACAGCACTGAAAATACTGCAGAAGATGGCATCACAGATCAGGTTTTCTGATTGTGAACAAAAAAGAATTGATTTTGCAGTAGCTGTTCTGAAAAACTTCAAAATCTAGGTAAATTTACATGTTAATTTGTGGTATAGTCGAACTGACAAAATTTACAATTTGAGAGTGAAGGGACCAAGTTATTATGCATTTAGTAAGACTTTGTGTGTTGTGTTTAACAATAATGATAGACAGTTTCTGCAGTAAAAGCACAGTTAAAATCACAACTGTTAATTTCAGAAAAAAAAAGAAAAAAATCTTGATCACTAAATCACACATTTCTATTGGTAAATGCATTAATTACTGGGCTAAGATGTGCGTACCATGCGCAAACACTGCTGGCTGAAGTTGTGGTTGATGTATGTGGCCTCCATGGCCAGGTTACGGGGGGAGTTGAAGGAGTTACCCTCATCCTGAGGTGGCTCGTTGGCGGTCTCACTCACAGTCAACAGATCTGAGGGGAACAGACGGAGACATTAAGAGGATTCAGCGTTGAAACAGAAAGGCCAAATGTAAAACTACCACAGAGATGATGCCAACGGTGCGTTATTAAAACAGTACTAGTCATTTTGGTTGGATAATAGGGATGGGAATCTTTGGGAATCTCACAATTAGATTTTGATACTTGAGGTCATGATTCGATTTAAAAATGATTCTCAATTCTTCGCGATTATCTGGGCAATTCGATAGATTACATTCTAGATTGCTATTAACCTTCGTGTTACAAAGCTTGTATATTATGTGTGAGTCTGTTTGGCTAATCTTGACAATCTGAAGGATTTTGCAAACTAATGATTTATAGTTCTGAGGTCATGAGAAGGTTAAAACCATATTACAAGACTGAAAACTAAAGAAAAAACAAACAAAAAATTTAAATGTTTACCATCTGTGAATACATTTTTAATCTTAGAAAATAGAATCTCAATTTCCCCCACCCCTAAAGAATGAATCTTGTGAAGCCTCACCAAAGTCAGAGTTGTCTCTCTTGTCAAAAAAGAGCTTGTTGCCCACTCTCTGCACAATGATGTCCCAGGAGTTCACTGAGCGTGTGCAGCACATCAAGGTGGCCAAGATGGCATCAGTGGCAAACACATTACCCTGGGTCTTAGCCAGCTGGAGGGAGGAGAAGTGATTATCATCATGGAAAAAAAAGACATCCAACCAATTTAAAAAGGGGCATTCTGCCATTTTTTAACCTGAATCCTACCATTCTGTTGTTAGGAGGACGTGTGATAATCGAGAGCTCTGGTGCATCGCTAAACTCCGTCGGATGACATCACCCAGAGGACAGCAGACCTCTAGTGAACTGCAGACACTATTTCCTGATCGATTTTTAACTGCAGTAGGCCCAACTCAAGTAAGGTTGATGAAATAGTTGAGGAAATAAGTGTCATGCTCTCGAGACACAGAACACATTTGTAAATTTTATGTCCGATTATCACATGTCCTCCTCACAAAAGAACGGTGGGATTATGGTTGAAAATAGGCCCTTTAAAACTTTACATATTACGCTATAAAGAAAGAAAAAATTCCGCCATAAAGAAATGACTCAATAAAGTACTTTATATAAAATCTGTGTGCCTGTACCTTGCGGATGACAGGGTCATCAGTGGTGGTGACTGTATGGAAGATCCTCTTGATGCTTTTGAGCGACTTTTCATTACGAGTGGTGACGCGGTCAAAAGCTTTATCATAGTGCTCCAAGGCACCACAGCACTCACTGAAGAACATAGGATATAAAAGATGTGAATCATTTCTATTCCTCTGGACACAAGCTGACAAATGGCTTATAAAAAGCAGATCTAGCCCTCTACCCGGGTAAGAAATTTACTTTTTATATAGAAGGATCGCAATTTCAGGAGTGTTTATGAACTTAAAAGGGCATTTTTGGTCCACTGTTACTTTCCCACCATGCTCGTGAAGCCTGTATTCTGTGTGTGAGAGCGCTCCATTTGCATGCGCCCGTGCACTTCTTAAAACACGTAACGGCACAGGACAGAGACGACTGCTTAAATGGAGACTAATCTGGTAGCCAGCGGCAGCAAGCACGTAATTGTCCGCTGACAAAACAAACAACGTAAGCTGTGGTAGCCAGCATGGCCAGTAATGTTCCCAATATGATTTTATGTAAGCCTGAATAACATTCATCAGACATTTATCAATCTCCCATGACTTGTTTGTGTTTGCACGGGCCATGTGGTCGTGGTGACGTACACGCCGCTGAAACGTAGCGCGGGGATCTGGCCTGTATCCACCGGCTACGATAACCGTCGAATGAAGTGCAGACTCCGCCTACCCGTTCTGCCACAGGCATATGCCCGGCGTGCTAACGGTGCGGACTGTTTCGCTCACATGTCTGTGGGGTCGGCCACCTCCATGTATCTCATCTTCATCAGCCTGGGGAAGTCCATCTCCTCCTTCACCTCCCAGTCGCTCCTAACCTCCACAGAGGAGTCTCTGGGCTTCAGCTGGGCCTTGCGGAATTAGGATATGGACAATAGAAAAGGACAGGAGGAGAGAGACGGGAGGGGAAAGAATAGACAAACACATATTCCCAATTTTAGCAAGAGTGAAACTTCCCCTTGACACAAAGGTTTAACCAAAAAGGATATATTATACTACCCCAAGTTATATATAAATAAACATTTCAATCTCTTAATCAGCCCAAACGTATTGCCTTTTTGTAGCTAACCTGGGATTTCTGGTCCCACTTCTGACGAACACCGAACTGCTTCTGGAACTTCTTCTGCAGGCGCATCCGATCCCTGTGCAAATTCAACATTCAAAGTTAGAATAATGCAGGTTTGAGATGAAATAAAGCTGGAACAATTAGACACTCAATACACAATCTTTACACATGGCCCGCCATCCTGAACCACTAGCAATGACTGAAAGCATTTCACCTCTCCTTCTGCTTGGCGCTTTTCGGCAGGGTCTGCATGTTGAACTGGGTCAGGTTCCTGCGGTCCTTGTCCCTGCGCAGATTCCTCTGTAAACAGAATTATACAACATTTATTTAGGACCTCACGTTGTGATCGGACGAGGCATTCCGTGAGTACTTACCGGGGATGGGTCATAAAAACCGATTCATAAGTTCCATGGAAGAGTGCCAGATGCCGCGCTGATAAACATTTTCTTCCCTTTTACCAGTCATCTATTCTAGCCATTGTGAATGCGGGCACACACTCGACTATTCACTTATTCATTCAGACCACCCACCAACTAACCGACCATGAAAAAGTGAACTTGTGCACATCCATCGTGCTTACAACAACAATACAGGAACTGGTACCTTACAGCTTGAGCGACATCACTCCACTTTGTTTAGATCCAATTAATTCACTAGATTACCATTTCCTGTTGCACTGTAATCGCTACACATTTTCTGTTGGGTAGCTAGCTAGCCAGGAACCCCTTTTCTTTGCGGAGGACCGAAAGAAAAAATGATCAAAACCCAAAACTTCCGTCTTCATTGAATGTTTGAAACTACAGTAGAACCTCGTTTATGTTGTATTCACAAAATGGATCACCATTCAACGTTACTGAAGACTCCTGTGACACGGTAAGTCCTGATGATTACTTCCCCCCACCATTTTATCATGCATTTCTTCATTACCCTAAAGATGCATTCTGCTATGTATTATTTTTTTTAAATTTGCGTTAATTGTGATTATTTACAGCCTATCGTACATACGTACATACGTATCATACATTAAAACATTTAACAGCATTATCATATATGATATAATGTGTTTAGATATGTAACAGACCAAGAAAAATAGAGGAATGTCTCAGGTCAGTCAAATACTAATATGTAACATGCCTCATGTTTCCTGAATAAAAAATACTCATTAAAAAAAAGATATGTAACAGTCAGGTGAAGTAGCGCCGGTTTGTTGAATACTGGATAAACAAGGTTTTACTGCACCATAAAACTGTTATATAAAAGCATTAACATACCTGAGGTCGTGCTATAGATTCCTTATACTGTTTGTAAACAATGATGATGTTTTGGCTCCAAAGGTCTCCAGGGACAGTCTGGATGAAACCTGTCCTTGCATTCTGTTACCTTCGCCAAGTCAAATGCTTTCATCCAGAATGTCCCTGGAGTTTTTTCCTCCCCCATGGAAAGACAGCGGTGTGCAATAATAGTCTAACCAGATATGCAAGGGCATTACACACCAAAGATCCTGACCCAGCTCTAATGCTCACTGCAGCAGAGAGCCACGGAGACAACACTAGATTACGTGTTTATTTCATCTTTTGAGAGCTAATTCTATGAGTTCAACTCAAAAGATACGTGCGTATTTTGGATGTGGAAGCAGAGTTTTGCCTAAACGATCACGTTGACAAAAAAGGGTCTATATTGTGTTTACTGGCATGGTCGTGCTGATCTATGGAACTTTGCCTATAGCCTCACTCCTACAACCACACAACACTGGTGCCAACAACCATGATATAGCACTCCCCTTCGTATGTTATGTTATTTCTTAAATGCCATGTTGTTAGCCATTTAAACACAACTGAGACACATAATATTAAGGGATGCTCCGATCAGGATTTTTGGGGCTGATAACTTGAAAGCAATATCGTCCAATCAGCTCTATAGCTACATAACCGCGGCCCTGCAATTTCTAGGACAGTTTATAACTGGCTTGCCTGGTTAAATTGAAAACTTGACAACAAACAGGTTTGGTAAATACAATTGCTACAACTTACACAGTGTGGCTTTAAATATAAAAATTAAGGAGTCCCTTGTACCTGAGCAAATCTCATGCGGTTCCTCTGGTAGGCAGTCTTCTGCGTCTTGGCAGTGTCCACCAACTGGAAGCTCGTCTCATCCTCCTCGTGGAAGTAGGCATACTGGCTACCTCCCCCAAACTGAGAGGAATACTTATCTGAAGAAAATGCACAGAGTATTATCAAGTAATCAGTTTGAGAACACAAACCATTGACTGGTCCATTTGAAGTAGGGCTCGCGGGCCAAATTTGGCCCTCCGTAACATTATTTTTGGCCCTCCAAGGGGTTCCAGAGAATTATTTGATATTCTGTTTGGTTTAGTTTGATGCAATGTACCTATTTGAGGTTTTTTTTGTAAACTACTTTGACTATTACATAGTAGAAACACACTGACATTAGACCTAAGACCTACTTGTTACATTTATTAAATCATCAATGTCCAGGGCATTATTTGGCCCACCACTCGTGTTACATTTTGGCCCTTGGCCCTTAATGTCAAAAAGTTTGGCCAGTCCTTGTTTTAAACAAAGACAAGGTATTTTTTTTAGGTGTTCATTTTTTAACCAGCAAGTCTGATTCTTGCTACAGCAGAACTTCATTACTCCATAACCCTTTGAAAATGAGGCAGATGTTAGGACAAATTAAAAGGGAGGAAACACCACAAAACAACATACATCTCATTTAATAGAGGCAAACATATCCATCAGTATAGCCATTAGTGTAGCAATTTCCAATTGTAAATATTGACACTTCACTGACTTAATTAGATGTAGGCCTGTGTTGATTTGCAGTGTTGCTTTCCTTTTAAAAGAGCAAAGCTTATTAATAATCTTAAATGGGAGTTACATAGTTCTTTTCTCGAACAAGTCACTTTACGATAAGGGGTGGAGGGAGTGAGACAAACAACAAACAAGAAGGGGGGGGGGCAGGAGAGGGCGTTGGTGAGGAGGTGGGTGTTGAGGCACGACAGGAGACAGCTGTATGGTTAATCAGTGTATCAAACAGACATACACACAAGCATTCCAAACCTCTCTGTATGGTGGAATGTGTTGTTGAAATGCCATTATGTGCATACACATACAATGACAAATTTCTGCACGCTTTCATTCATTACACCTGTTCAGTAGATTAGCAGTAGATGTTTGAGCATCATTGCTAGCTCCATCAATAGACTGCAAATAGTCCATAACACATCCGCCCTACTTCTAGCCCACACCAAATCCTGGCACATCACCGCAGTCCTAAAAGACCTCCACTGGCTTCCTGTCTCCGACCAGATCAATTACAAAATCCTGGACCTCACCTACAAAGCCCTTCACCAACTGGCCCCCCCATATCTCACAGACCTCCCCCTACCAACCCTCTCAGTCCCTCAGATCTACCTCAGCCTGCCTTCTCTCCATCCCAAAGTCCAACCTTCTCGGTTTTGGGGACACAGCCTTCTCCTGGGCAGCCCCCGGGCTCTGGAACTCCCGCCCCCAAGACATTAGAGAC
>OMKL01006400.1:4696-20797 GCA_900302295.1 Parasudis fraserbrunneri
TGGTTCATTAAAACAAAGATGGAGTCATGTCATGTATTTTATTGTAACAGTATACATATTGCACTGGTATTGCTTATCATACCTGCGCAGGCGCAACACACAGTGGCGAGGGGGTGTTGCAATCACTCCTGCCCGTGGTTCTGTCCGTCTGTCTTTCTGTCTGTCTGTCTGCACCAGCCATAACTTCTACAGGTCTGATTCGATTTGGATGAAACTTTGCACGTAGACTGACAGCAGGCCAAGGACCTGAATTCTTTATTTTAATTAATTTCCATCATTGCCCATTAATGCAGGCTAAACATAACCACAAGAGGGAGCTACTACACAAAGCCTCACCTAGACTCCAGTAATCAGCTCTCTGGCAACTCTTAACAAAATGCAGATGTCCGAGTCAGCCTCATATTGTAGGTGAAACACCTATGCATTAGAAACATTCTTTTCCCAGCGAATCACTTAGTTACATCAATATTGTGCTGTCAGAACAGTTTCATGTTTGTAGGTTCAGTATTTAATGTTCGCTATTGGCCAAAATTGTCCTCTGTCATCAGGAAATGCCCACGTGAAATGCGTATTGTAAGTTGAGAAATCTAGTGATCTATGCACGAAATTGATAATTTTTTTCCAGCAAATCTCTTACTTATAACAAGATTGTGTTAGCTAGGCAACGTTGTGTTTAAAGGTGAAGTATTTTGAATGTTTGCTATTTGGCCAAACGAGGTGGCTGGTCTAAAGCAGGGGCAAAATGCACAGTCTGCGGAGAAGGAGATAATCCAAACCGAGAGATTTGATTTGTCTTTCTTTACAAGTGCAATACAAATACATGTGCCGATTTAAGAGACCATTCATGATTGTAGAAGTAGAATTGGATGTGGCACATTATCAAGTGCGCCGTTATGGTTCATAAACGGAGACGCTCCAGTGCTCCATGAGTGGTGAGTGAGCACAGCTGTCAGACAGTGGTTCCAAAGTTTAGGTAAATTCTAGTGAGGTGTCTTGCTCTATGGCAGGAATGAATATAGCCCCATCCTAATAAAAAATGTTCATAGCAGGTGTAAATAGTTGACGTTACCCAGATAGGGTAGGCTTTGCCCCCTAAAGCGGATGTAGGCATCTCTCTGAGTGCCCTTCTAGTCTATCTATTATAGTTAGGCATGTCTAAATACAGCCTATAATGTTCCGCCTCTCTCTGACTGGAGTGGTCAGAGCCTAAGTCAGGGGCAGTGGTGACCTAAAGGTCAAAGAAGCGGGCTTGTGACCAGAAGGTTGCCAGTTTGATCCCCTGGACCGGCAGGAAAAATTTGGGTGGGGAAGTGAATGAATAACGCTCTCCCGTCCCTCAATGCCAACCGCTGAAGTGCCCTTGAGCACTCCCTTGAGGCACTTAACCACAAAACTGCTCCAGTGGAGCTGCTCAGTGGCCAACAGTAGAGGACTAAATAAAGGTAGGTTTAAAAAAAAAACAACAAAAGGGGGTAGGCTACTGGTAACTTTGCATAGTCTAAAAAAATAAAAGTTATCCTCAGTTGAGGAAACAGAACGCATGGATAAGAGCTGAAACAACTCATTCACTGTGAAGAATATTGCCTACTCAACTCATTCAAGTACAAAATTTAACTGTCTACAGCAGATTATTTTAAAAAGCAAACAAGGGGAGAGGAGAGAGAAGAGAATGACGAGGCAGAGACGCGGCGCCACCGAAGGGTACGGATGATGGAGAGAAAGCAAGCAGGTCTGACACGAGTTTTTACTCCTGTCTCATCCCCTTGTGACCTGTTGAGTCATTCTCCCATTTTGTCCCAATCCTGTGACTAATTCTGGCTCTTGCCTTGTTCCGATCCTGGTTAAAATGAATAAAATGACTCCTATCCTGTCCATATGTCTAAATGAATGCAGCGCTTATGCAACAAATGCAAACCATGCCCTGATCTGCGGGACTCCCATTCAAATGTCATCCTACAGGGAACAGCTATATAGATAGCGACACTCCACTGTAGGCAACTTTAACCGAAAATTTGAAGCAGAACGACACTGAGCCCCTCTAATTTGCAGCAGTTCGATGAAAATAACCGTTCAATGAAGAAGAATGAAATGGTCATCCAGTTCAACACTGAAAGAGGAACTCCCCTACATTATTTATCTATATTTGGTTTTCTAAAAGCGTTCACTTGTAATGTCAGCCACTGCTCATGGCAAACAATTAAGAACATAAAAGAAATAGCATGCAATTAAGGTCCTGACTACTGCGCATAAAACCCCCATTGAGAAAAAAAAAAAAAATTATTGTGCAGGTGCCACTAGTGGAAAAGTTAGTTTAAAGCCCTGTATATGTTTTGGCCTTACCTTGCTGGACTAGAGTGGAGCGCAGCATGCCACTTTTAGACCAAATCTTGATCTGCCCATCCTCTCCAGCTAAAACATCACAAACATCAGATCAATAATACAGAATGAAACACAGTATCATAGAGCCGTCAATATTTATTTCTGATGTACTGCAGATTTTAAAAGTCATATGTGAACACATATAAGTCAATGGGTACAGCAAACTACAGGGGAATACATGCAGAAACTGTAAGTGTTGTGCATGAGTCCCTGTCCTCTTTACCTGTGATCAGAGCAGTCCCATCATAGTTCCATCTCCCAGCTAATACAGCTCCTTTATGGGCCTCCACACTCTTCTCAATGCGCCCAGTCTTGGAGGCCAGATGGAACTTCCCTGCACAGTGGCAGATAACAGATAATTATAGGGTAAATCCATTGTCTAGGCTTAGATGGGGATCAAGGTCTATAATTCACAGCTTCAGTCATCCCTTTATACAAAACTGGAGATAGACATTTATTTTCCAATTATAGACCGGTTTCTCTGCTTTCCCAGTTCTCAAGAATATTGGAAAAATTATGTGTTCAAAGATAATTATTGAGCGATCATCAGTATGGCTTTAGAGCAAATCGGTCCACCTGGCTTGCATTAATGGAATTAGTGGATGAAATATCAACTGCAAGGGAATATACTATGGGGGTTTTCATAGATTTAAAAAAAAGTGTTACGATACTATTGATCATGGTTTATTAATAAAGAAGTTAGAAAGATAACTTTTTATTCCAAACTGTTTAAGCTTACTTGCGGTTACTTCCACAAGGTTCAGTACTGGGCCCTAAACAGTTTACTCTGTACATAAATTGATGTCTGGAAGCACTATTGGAGGGAGATGTCAGGTTGGCATAATGATGAACGAAGCTCTCTGGTGTGGACAGGTTCATGGTACCAGTGTATGATCGATTGTTATGGAAGATTGATGTCGGCTGGCATTGACTTAACTTTGGCTAGCAGTTGATAGGTTGCTGTGGATGTTTTTGAACTACTAAAATTAACTAAATTGTAGCAACTTAGTTTTGTTGCTTGTCTGTCGGCTGGCTAGCTGATATCCATTATGGATGTGGAGATCTTTCATTCTGATGTCAGATTTTCTCACTCCTATTCATCCCAATTGTGATTCAGGTCCCATGTGGAGGAGTGCTTGCTCATGAATGCAGAGAATTTTGGGATGCATAGCGACAGTTGTCATGTCCTTCTAATGGTTCTTATAGTTATTGCTTTTTAGAATTATTGTATTTATTTGTATTTGTATGTTTTGTCTTGAGTATGTCTGTGTTTGCATGCTTTCTGGTCTTATGTGGGTTTTTTTTTTTGCTAGTTTTTTTGTTTTGTTTTTCTGAGTGTAATTATGTGTCATACGAAAAAAAGATTTTTTTAATAAAGAACAAAAAAATCTGTATATAAATTATATTTGTAAAGTGTCCAAATGGTTACATTTGTTTTATTTGCAGATGGTATCAATTAATTTTGTTCTGGGAAAAATATGGTGAATAATAGTATAAAGTAAATAAATGGTTTGACAAAATGTATAATATTTGTAATTGTACAATCGTACTATTATCGTATAATCAATTGACAAATCAAAATTATGATAAATGATGTGGAAATTTTAAGAGGTTATTGAAAAATTCAATAATAGTAGTGTGTGTTTCAGTATGGCAGACTTCATAGGTCCTTATGGCAAATGTGATGTCCATGGAACCTTATCTCTAGGTATAATTTTTGTGACTGTAAAGGGTCAGGAGATGACACTCATTTGAAAATTGAAAGTTTGGCCTGATGGTGGCGCTTGAGGAAAGTTCATGGGGTCACCAAAATCAATATGTTTCTTCCTCTAGGGGTCATAAATGTTCACAGCAAATTTTGTGACTGTACAACTGATGGGTCAGAAGATACCCTCATTTGAAAATGTTACATTTCGTCTGATGTTGGCGCTAGAGGAAAGGTCATAAGGTCACCAAAATCAATAGGTTTCTTCCTCTTGGGGTCATGAATGTTCACAGCAACTTTTACAGCGATCTGGCCATTAGTTTTCCAAGATATCATGTTGACAGACAAACAAACATACAAACAAAAATGGGGGTGAAATCATATAGTGGCAATAACACTATAGTATAATGTATTTATGAACAATATAATGTCCCCTCTACATCCTATAGGTTGCAACAGCAGCCAGTAAGCAATATTCTCTCCTCCCATGTTCTTGTTGGTAGCAAGTTTACAAACTTCTTCATACATAAAGCGGAAGAGTGAAAGCAAGGGCCTCCTTCTGCTGCTTGAACGAAAGCAGTTTCCTATCTGCTAGAGACGAGGAGCGATCAGGCATGGAGACAGTTATCAAAGACACTAGCCAACCATATACTTTGTGGCAAGTGCGTATTAAAAAATTCAGAATGTTCTATGTAATTTCTGGTTGCCTAAAACTGCAAATCAGCACGCTGCTGCTCTCTCCCATTTCTAAATTTGGACGCCCCGACAAAAGTGAATGTCGCCGACCTAGAAAAGCAGGTAGTGAGCATAACAACCATGACTAGATGATGTATTAAAGGATACTTTAGAATTAAAATAGGGTTTTCAAAATGTCATTCCTCTTAAAGACCTGGCTATTAAAGACCACAGCCAAACTGTTACAGATGTAAGCAAGCATGTACTTGTAGGTAGACATGATCTACCAATTACTCATTTAGCCCTGCTTTTTATTATGTGTATTATTGCTTTTGTGTGTATTGTTTTATTTGCTTACCATTTGGCAGGTGTTTCATGTTTGTTAAGTAGTTTAAAACTCTGGCGTCACCACAATACAATACAATTGTTGATTCTTAGGCCAATGATTTGATATTTGGCGATATTGCAAATGCTCCCACGTTTACAAATAAGTCGTTGTCACAGTGTCATTCTTCCTATAATATAATAAATAAATGAATAACTTGGTCACTAAAAAAAGAAAGAAAGAAAAAAAACGGTCCATGCATGTGCTATGTTCTTCAGTGTCAGGAACCAAACCCATATTTGATATATTGGCCCAGAGAAGGAGAGGCCCACTAATCAAATGAGGTCAAGAAAAGCCACAAAGTTACTATAGATTTCCCCCACCCATCAAAACTATACTGCTGTGGCTGATTGTTAACTGTTTAACTGTTTCATATCTTTGTGAGGATGCTTAACAACAGAACCAGAAACCAGATAAATGCACAACAATAATGGACTTTATTAGGAATGCTGTTGTGTAATTTCCCAAGTTATGCCTCTCTAGAGATGAAATCAATGACTATAATGTGATAATTACAAACGAAATAGCAAGTGATATTTGTGTACCTCTACGATGGCATGGAGCTGTAGAAAGTTGCAAAAGTGAATGGTAACAGAGTTTTCACTCCTCCGTGGTTTGCCAGGGAAAATTGCTGCTTCAGTTTGTGGGTGTGTTTATGCAACCCTACACTGCCATTAGCATGGTGACCACACGTCGCCTGCCATCTCAGTACATCCGCACTCCGTGTGTTTATGTCTCATATAGGACCAGGAGCCACTACAGGTCACACAGAGGCACTTCACACAGACTGTGTTGCTGAATGTCTTACAACTTCACATTTTTGTCTAATCTCTTAACTTTTCTGTGATCTGACAGCAGTGAAGACTTTCTAAAGAGAGTGGGTATTGTGAACATTTAACCCTCTCAAGGAGACAATTCCAGAATTGCTTGAAGCCTTTCTGCTGTGTGTATACTGCCATCAGACAACATTTTCAACATATTACCCTGTCATCTTTGGTATTAACTCTATGTCACAAATTTCCAATTTCCAATTACTAAAAAATAATAATAATAAATAAAAACAAATGTAAGCCATTGCAGTTTTTTTAGACTCGAATTAGAATTTTTTCTTTACTTCACAAAGATTTTTAAGTCTGGCTGAGCACCGACCCTAATCAACCATGAAATTGGCTCCTCCTCTTAAGCAACCAAAGCACATAGCAGTGATAGAATCCAAGATTCTGTCGGGGGAGATTAATAGAATGATAACCTCACTTATCTATCAAAAACAGACTTGCAACTGTCCTTCGAAATCTCCAGTATCATTACTTGGCCGAGTTCTCCAGAATGTTCACTGCCCTAAGAAGTTCTGAGGTTTTGCCCGACCTAGGATATGTTGTCTCTTCTAAATTAGCATAGTATCTCTTAATCTCTTCATGTATTTTGTGTCCTCACATGAATATGATTTTCTAATCAACAATGATTCTGTAAACATCCTTATTACCTAGCCTAGCATCACAGAGTGAGCAAATTGTGGAATCAAACTAAGAACTACTGGAGCTACGAATATTCTGGGAAACTCAGCCTGGAGCCAGCTGGCCAGTTGGGAGATTTTGGAGACTTGCCATCAGTGCTGGTGAGGACGAAGATCTCAGCTTGGGCCTGTTTCTTGCCACCCACGGTTTTAGGGAACCAGTGCAGGTCAATGGGGTAGATGTCCTCCTGGAGCTTAACGACCAGGCTGGTCTCACTAGTCAACAGGTTCCACTTCAGGATCTGGTGGTCTTCACTACATGAGTACAGCTCATCTGCTGTTGTCCAGCCCACACAGCAAACAAGTTCCTTATGTGATCCAGTGTTAAGGAAGACATGGGTAAAGGCACATGTTGTCCCTAACCGGTGTGTGCGTTTCCTCTAAGATGGACATAGACATGGATCAATCGAAATAGGGATAAAGAGAAGGGGTGGTGACTTTTAAATTTTTTTTATATATAGTTTAATATGCTGATACTTCCCCAAAAATATTGAATTAATACACTGACGCCAAGTATTCTGATTAGAGGTGCACCGATACCACTTTTTGCTGACAGCTACTTCATTTCATAGACAAATGGGGTGGGGTACAAGTATTTTAGCCTGGTGGTATCATGTCGATTCTGGTGTCTGTGCCCCTCTAATTTATGATTCAATTGTCAAAGTTATTAATGAAAGTCACTATTATAAAATTCTTGAAAAGTGGGAAATAAAATGGTCATCAAAAGCCTAATAAGGGAATAAAAGATGGTCACATTTCCATTACACTTTTGAGAGAGGCTGCAATTCAATGAAAAATTCATTAGATGTAGGCAAACTGTGTTTCAGAATTCTTTTTCGGTCTGAGAGGGCTATGATGATAATGTCTGGCAAGTAACAGTACATTTTATGGGTCAAACAGCCCCCAGTGGAGCTCTTTGTCACAATTACACCTTGACAAGAAACTTTGAGGTATAGGCCTACTTTCCAAGATGTTGGAAATCTTTCACACAGCAACCAAGTAATATCTTGGATATAGGCTAGTTACATATTTTCCCCAAGTATAGACACTGGTTTCGACCCAAACATTCTGTTTTGGACAGGCTCTACGACGCATAAAAGTCCAACCGAAATTGAAACGCTTTTGTTTTGTGTCAGTATTAATACCACTACTCCCCATGTACACGGTGTTGTCTCTTCCTATGAAAAATAACTCTGTTTTTAAAAGAAAGAACTTTGCATTTAAAAAATGTTTTAAACACAACCTTTCTTAGCTTCTTGGTACTATAGTGTGAATATGGTTCTATGAACAAGAGCCATAATTACATTTTGCATACACAATCATAACAGCCAAGTTTGTGTCTCTTCTCAAGCCAGAGTATGGGAGGGGAGGGATATAATTCTATGGAGGGTACAGAGAGCAGTGTTTTTTGCTAACTAGCAGCAGAATGTGTGAAATTGAGAACCAGCGATTTATTAACTAATTTAGTTACCCCAAACATGAGAGTGTGATATCTGCTGGTGCAATCTGACATTATTGTTGGTGCTTTGATGTCACATGTACTCATTTAGAAATGTTTGGAAATATGGCATTATCATGGAATGGTCGGGGAAGCAAGGCGATGTTTCCTGGATGAAGGCTGCTACGCAGTAGCCTCATCTTTGGCTCAGGAGCGCACTCTGGCCAGGCCCAAACCAAGGCTATTGCAACGAGCTAGCTGGCTGGGCAGCCTGGGTTTTCAACACAGTGAAACTACTTTTTCATGTAGCTACATGCTTGCAGGGGGGATCGGTTAGAACAGAAAACAGAATACCAAAAGGATTTATGAATGGTTCTGATAACAGACGTGATGTAGGGATCAAGCATGAGTAGCAGCTAGCGTTCGCTGTGTCACCAGTTTGCTTGCCTGCAAGTTCGTTAGCAGCATTAGCTAGCAGGTCTAACCAGGTAACAACTTATTACCGGTTTGGCTCAGGTGTGCTCTGAAGCTCGGAGACTGTGACTGCCTTAATTTGGGACGGATCGCCCCACTTCCTTCCACTATGCCATCTTTCAATTTTAGTAGTGTGTGTAGCGCTGCAGCTCCAACAATGCTATGTTACAAGCTAACATTAGCAAAATGGTTATTTATTTGAGAGAACGCCCCCCAGCAGTTTGTCAACTCTAAGAACAATTTGATTATATCCATAAAATGTATGTTATTTACATTTTACTGATTAAATATGATTACAAAATGTACAAAACTCTACTTTAAATGGTTTCAATCTGGTAAAAAGGTATATTAATGCCAATTTCAGTTGGATATGCGTGCTACCTCAATGGGACAATTATTATTTGAGCAATAAAGAATAAAAAATAAACAGAGCATAAAGCAGGTTTCCTACACATTCTTCTTGATCAAATTCCATTATTTTCCAATCTATTGTAGGGCTGCCACCTCTTAGTCAATTGACTGGTCAGTTTGATCTTAGTCAACCAAGACTTTGTTAGTCAATTAGCCTAGTCGTTTTCCCATGCTGAATGAGTAAGGCTATTTCTTATAATATGATATGCACAGTTGCACACCTCTGGTAAGCCCTAGATATAAAGAGGTCCCTCAGCAGGATTGCATCTGGAAACACAATTTTACAGATTTGTTGATCAAATCAACTAATCGATTAGTTGACAAAGTCCTATGACTATTGCTATTAGTTGACTCAGGATTTCTTTAGGACAGCCCTAGTCTATTTACTGAAAAAGCCAAATTTCCATGTTATAATGGTATTTGCCAATGTTCAACTGATATTTTATTGTTGAATAGTTGATTTGAATGTGCCTTTGAATGAGGCTTTATTTTGAACAGCTAAAACAATCACTTTGGACAAAGGAGTTATTTGAGTTACTGTTCCTTCAAACATAACTAGATCTACCTGCAAGCTTTACATTATCATTTGACTGAATGAAAACAAAACTATCAATACATTTCCATGACATTTCCAAAACATTTTGGACATAACTCATTTTCCATAACTTTTCCAGGCCTGGAAAACACAATTTTCAAAATCCATGACTTTTCCAGGTTTTCCTAGCTCTCATTACTCTTTATTTGAGTTATGGAGTGCCACTGTAGCCAACGTGGCTTTTAGAGATAAAACTATTCAAAACTCACCACTACTGCAAGGGAGGTCGAAAATAAAGGCATTTCCACAGAGCTTTTTTGTATCAAATACAGCCTGTATCAAACTTCTAAGAGTAGGAGTACTGACCTAGGATCAGCCTTCTCTATTCACATGACCATATAAACCTCACCATGTCTGGTCTCGGATCAGCACTCCTACTTTGAGATGCTTAGTAAATACAGGCCCTGGTCAGAGTTAGGTTTCCATGACTGCAGGAACCATAATAAAGGATATGTTTTGGTTCCTTCAGCAGTGATGTTTTCAATCTCATGGTTGGTGGTTGAGCCAAAGGGTTCCTCTGAAGAAATCACTGAAACACAAAGACAAATACAGTATCTTGGTGACAGTCACTTGAGTCAAATAAGCTAACGTTATTGCTGGAAGGCCAATAACGGTCCACACTAGCTAGAAAACAGGACCAATATACAGACGCTGCAGGCGTGTATTTTTGAATGCGAGAATCGAGCAGGCTCGGCGGCTGTTGGCATGTCTTCCTATGATGTGGTAAAATATCAAATAAGCGTCTATCGTTGCTACGGTAACGTTGACTTACCTGTCTGTCGCTGGTAACGTTAGTTCTCGGATGACACACTTAGCTCGGGAGGCTAACTAACTTTATCTTGCTTTTGTGTGTTCAGCTGACATAGCTCTTTGGTTAAGATCGGCAAGCTAAATAAAAAGCGGTAAATAAATGTTATTATCTCCATCGACATCTACATTGCTGGAACAGTGAACGTAACGTTAGCAATGAGGTTATAAAGCTAATGCTAACGTTAGCTACATGGAAACTGGGTAGCTAACGTTACCTAATTGTCGCGAGAGTTGTTCGTCATAGTCCAACTTCCTCAGTAACGGGTATTTCAAATAGTTTACTGGTGCTTATAGCTATATCTTGCATGATATGTGAACATTACTGGGATACTTTAGCTAATTCGATCAAATAAAAAAAACGCCTCGTTAATAGTTGTACAACCAAAGGTACAATTCTGGGCGGGCCTTGGTGCTGTCATTTGAACACGTAGCAACTACATTCTATTTTGAAAACATGATTATATAAAATATATCAAACTAGTAAACTGGCGAGGAAATATAATCATAATGCTAATTATATTTACTAGGCAAGTTTTTGTGAACATAAGAATACGTTACATTTTGTTTGAGGCATGACAGATTTGGCACCGTCCCCCTTTTTGAATTTCATGTTTTTTTCCCTTGCCCTTTGAACGTTCCATGGTGCCTTGCGTCAGTTTGTAACGAATTTGGTTCGACAGTACAGTTTAGGCGCCATTTACAATTGAGATTTTCTAAGTCAGAGCGATTCGAAATGAGACAGAGTTGAATTTGTGGACTTTATTTATCAACGTTTGGATAACGAAAGCTACTATTTTTCACGACATAGGTGAGCAAAAAGGAACTTATCACACACCGTGCGCATATATTGTAGAAGGTAATTAGAAAACATTTTAGCAGACACAAAGCAGGGAGGTCCGGTCTACTTGCTGAAAAGGACAGTTATAGAATAGGTTAGTGTCGCGGTCGAAAACACATTTGTAGTGAGTGATGTTAGCTAACATTAAATTGGTCGCACTTGGTCACATAACGTTAGCTGGCTAAATTATTCCAGATAACATCGCACGTGAAAACAACGTTTGCTATTAATTGTTAATCAATGCTAAAGATAATCTGGTTTCAGTTGCAGTGATTAGTCTGAGACTGAACATTGGTCGATCTAATTTAGTGGTAACGCAATGTTAACGTCAGTCGTCCTGCCACTCTGAAATTGCAACTCTTGAATTTAACGCTATGCTCTGATACCAACGTTCAGAGACCTAGTCACAAACGTTAACGTTAGCTAAGTTAGCCATAAGGCTAGCCTTTCTTGCTAACTTGTCTAACAGTAAAGTATGGACGTGTTAATCGCGAACAGGGTGCAGCACTTGCTGTTGAACTAACAGTTAACGTTGGTGTTACGTTAGTTTTGATCTAATTATGCTGGCTAAATTGCTATATTTTAGTGCAAAACACCTAACTATCTATCTAACGTTAACTTGGCATTCTAGTAATGTTAGCTAACGTTGGCTAGCCCCACAGCTAGCTAGCCCTGTCCATCAGACAGCATACCATTTTCTGTATCGATTATTTGTTAACGCTAAGTTACTGTATTCGTTGCGCACCTGATTTCACTAAAACAATGAGCTATCAGCTATGCTAACGTTAACCACTTCGTGGTTTGCCTCCTCCGCTCCCAAATCGCGAGGACCAGCCTGCCTCTTAGAATTAACGTTAGCTAGATATCTTCAACGTTTTTACCCTACGTTTTCACCACTGAACCAAACGGTATCAACGTTACACAGTTAGCTATCTAGTTACGTCGAACGTTATTCTAAACTACCATCTAAGCTAGTCTACAATGTAACCTCCAATTAAATTATAACTCTAATTTGCATATCAGTTACGTTAAGTTACGTTCTTACTGTGTTAGGTTATTTTCTTGACTGAAAATATGGAAGTTAGGCAATCAACGACGTTCTGACTTGACAACGTGCTTAGCAACCACCTTTTCCAAATTCCGAAGGGTAACGTTAATTCAAAAACTTTAAGTAACAAGTAATAACAGAGGCCCGCTCATTTTGCTACTATTTGCATAGGAGAAAATAAATAATGTAACGTAGTTAGGCGACTTGAACTTAGCCATGTCATCTGTCAGACTGAGACTGCAAACATCCATTGATAATTGGCTTAATTTTAAACAAGTCACGGACACCCAGCTATAGTCTTGATAATCGGTAGGTATAATTTGGTAACAACTGTTCTGACCAGCAAGTTCTGCCGAAAATTAGCATGCTAGATTAATATTGGCGAGATCTGACCAGGGCAATGAAAGCGGGGCAACAGGGTAACGTTAGCTACTTATGACTATCAAAGTGGCGCTGCAAGATTGACAGGCGCAAAAACCACTCATGGATATTCCCTTTTACCAATGATCCCCTCAGACTTCAAATCATGCCATCTAAAACTGCTAAGAGCTCAACTGCCTCCACCAAGCCAAGAGGGAAAGGGTCGCAGCCTCGGGATGACTCCGAAGACGAGATGGACGTACCCCCTAAAGAAACCAACTCCAATGGCCAAGAGGAGGCACCGCCGACAACTGGCAAGTAACAAAGGCTGTTTTGGTGTCTGTGCATCTAAATAAGTTGTGTGCACTCAATGGCGATGCGTGTCGCTGATTGGAAGGCTGTATTGGTTACGGCCAACTGGCACAGTTTGCATAGTTTTTTTTGTAATTATTCCTTGATTCATAACACGTCGCTAGATTGCTTGGTATTTTTTTTCAAGAGAGCAAGTCATCAATAAATGTCTCGTATGATTTTTAAAATGATTATGATGGCGTCGAGTGTGCGTTTGTTTCGAACGTTCTCAACGAACAAGGTAATTTATTTTTTAACAATTAAGTGTCTTTATGTACTATATCAAAGGAGCGTTTGACCTCTTTTTTTCTAACTTCGATTGAAATGGTTTATTATTAGAGAAAATGTATGTATTCATGGGTATTAATTGGTATTTGTCGTCTACGTTACTTTGAATTATGGACTAATGTTTTTCCAAGTGAAGCTATAGCTATGGTTGAAGGGTTTTTGAAAGAACATTATTTACAACAGTTGGCTTAATAGCATGTTTATGGTTATATGTTGAGCACAATAGGATTTCAGACCAGTCGTTTTGTCTTGGTGTGATGGCAAGCATAATCGTTTATAGACTACACATTATGCTGTAATGTCGCACAGCGTGGCTTTGGTTAGATATGTTTTCGTTCGAATTTGGACATGAAAGCAATATTGAAACAGATGATCGAAACGTGTCTAGTTATTTATCATCGACGAAATGAATGTAACGGTAGCGCATCTACATTGGCGTTCTTCGCGGAGAGCGTTTGTATAAAGATTCTTATTCGGTCATATAGTGTCAAGATGTTTTTTGTTGTTTGGCTCGTATTTTTGTGAACAAAGAAATAATGCAAGTTAACTTTCTCGGGAGTCTTTGTTCCTCTTCTGTGACCAGCTCACTGCTTATGTTTTGTTTGTTTGTTTTGCTCCACCACCCCTCCCCCATACACCACTGTCCCCACCTGAAATGAATCGCGCCGAGTAATAAAAGTTATACTTTTTGCCACAGATCCGTCTCCCGGGGAGGGTGCCGAAGCGGTTGATAATCGAAGTTTGGAGGAGATTCTGGGTAGCATCCCTCCACCCCCGCCCCCAGCAATGACCAATGAACCGGGCGCTCCTCGCTTGATGATAACACATTTAGTTAATAGGAACTTTAAATCTTACTCTGGCGAGCAGATTCTGGGGCCTTTCCACAAGGTACGACAAAACAGGATACCAAATATGATTCCCGTTTGGGAAATATTCTGTATATTTTATTCAGGTTTAATGATTTACCCCTATATGTATATTGCTATTTTATTTAATTTAATAATAAAAAAAACCTTTAATTTTATGACAGACTTGTATAGTTCTAGAAAAATGTCTAAGTTAAGTAATCAAATAATATTTGATACTATCCTTGCAATCACATTTAATTATAAAAAATAAAATGGGATACTTTTCCTGAGTCAAAAGTGTCTCACTCCTCCATTTTGATTTAGTTTGTGTCTTTCAAACCAGTTTGATGTGCCCATATAGTGTTGTTTTTAAGACTGGCTTTCTTAAAACTTTACTTAATTTTTTTTCTTTCAGTTGTCCTCATTGCTTTGTTAATAGAGGTAGAAAGAAAAATTCCACCTTAAATACACTCACAGTGGAGGTCCACTGTCTGAGTGTGCTCGAATTTTCCTTATGTGTTTAGAATTATGATATGCAATGTATTTGTCTGTGGATTCCGCTTTTTACATTTTTTATTATACAGATACATTGTTATTTATTTATTTGTTTGTTTGTTTATTTATTTATTTATTTTCCACTCTCAATCTCCCCTCTCCAGCGCTTTTCCTGCATCATTGGTCCAAATGGCAGTGGGAAGTCCAACGTGATTGATTCAATGCTGTTTGTGTTTGGGTACAGAGCCCAAAAAATCAGATCCAAAAAGCTCTCTGTGCTGATTCACAGCTCTGATAAACACAAAGATGTGCAAAGCTGCACAGTGGAGGTGCATTTTCAAAAGATTATTGACAAGGTAACACACATAGACACATGCTCTTATTACTCTCCAAGTAATTGATATACAGACAACATTGAAAAGACTGATTAGAATTATTTTCATGTGGTCAAATATATTTTGAAATATCCCCACCCCCACCCCATGGCCACAAGTTGATGTACTTGTGATATTATCACACTGTTGACTCAAAGAAGGACTCAAGACGATGAAAGTCTAAACTAACACCCACACATGCCTTAGTCATTTTGAGATTTTGCTGTAATTTCTGCTTTATTTAAAAAAAAAAAAAAAAAGAAATCTATGGGCCTGAGACTCGGGTTGTATTTATTTATGTACATTGTAAAATGGTAGTTGAATTGGTGATTGCATTTAGTGTTAAATTTAGACTTTTCCCATGAAAATATTGTATACTATGTTGTTAACTGACCATGGAAACCTTAGTTAGATTTGTGTTTTTATTTTTATCTGCCACAGGGGGTGTAAGTAAGGTGATTTTCTGGGTAAATGTTTCAGAGTATATAAACCAAGTTGATTTATTAAAAGCAGAGGCCTACAAACATGATTTGCTTATCTAAACATGTAGCTTTATCAGAGATGTAACCAAAAGAAATGCACTCTGATGGTGATGTGGCAGCCTAAATCAACACATCAATACTGCTGGCCTACATCTCTTGTGGAGTTTTTAATCTAAGCTAAACATAATTTCATCTTAATGTAGCTTTACATGTTTCTTTTATTTGATCTCACTTATCAGGGATTTGCAGTTAATTATTATGAGAACTTTCATTTTGTAAATGTGTGGAGCTGCTGGGAGTTTTTTTCCTGGACTGTACAGATCTAAGCTGTTGTCTGTGTCTTGTGCCCCTCCCCCCTCTGAGCCAGGAAGGAGATGACTACGAAGTCATCCCCAACAGCAAGTTCTATGTTTCCAGAACTGCCAACAAAGACAATTCCTCAGCCTACTATATCAATGGCAAGAAGGCTACATTCAAAGATGTGGGGGCTCTACTGCGAAGCCATGGCATTGACCTAGACCACAACAGATTCCTGATCTTACAGGTAATTGGCTTTTATTTTTGATACTTTTTTTTAATGATAATAATGATAATTTTTTTTTTTTTTTTTTTTTTTATTATTTTTTTTTTTT
>OMKL01006417.1:3890-15925 GCA_900302295.1 Parasudis fraserbrunneri
TGCTGATGCTGTACTGGACAGCTGATGATTCTGTTGACTGAGAGGGATAGGGCTGTTCCAAATGCTCTTCCTACTCAGAACCCTTGCACTCTCGGACTCCTGAACTTGAAAACTCAGAAATATGTCAGTGGAGTCCACAAGGGCTCGGTCAGCGAGTCTGTAGTCTGGACATTGGGATTTAGCCTACAGCAAGAAAGGCAAGACAACAACAGTGGACAGAGAAAGAGAAGCATGTGTTGTGGCAGGTCACCTACATGGTCATCAGAGGCGCTGAGGAGGCAGCCACTCAGGTTGGGGTTCCAGGAGAGGCCATAGCCCTCCTTCTGATGGCCCCTCAGACGCAGGTCTGGTGTGCACTCTCCAGAGGGGTCTACAATAACAAAACAGTAACAACAAAAAACAATAACAAAACAATGCAAAAAAAAAAGATTAAGCTAAATGAATGCAAGCTTTGACTGGAGTCGCACCTGGTTTGGAGGGGTGCTTGGTGTAATCAAAGACCAGCACGTCACTGGTGGGTGTCTTGGTGGCGATGATGCAGGGGTTCTGGGGCATGTAGCGGGCTCTGTTCACCTCTCCCTCGTGGTTGATCTTGATCTCGATCTCTATCTTACCACTCACTGAACCAAAGCCTCCGAACTCTGAAACAAAGGACCAGAGAGAGATAACCACACGTCAAGCGCAAAGCTGCTCGGCTAAGTGTGCTGCTCGTATTACCAGTGTTCCAGAGTGTCATGTGTTCTATTGTACCGGAGGCAAGCCACAATGGCTCAGTGGTCAGCCCATAGAAATTGATGACTCAGCCCAAGTCATGTATATTCTGACGATGTTAAGGATGATGTTGGTGTCAACAATGGCTGCATCCTGTTCTCTTGTTAATCGTTGTTAATCGTGTTGATTTTTGGTGGCCATGTCTAGTTACCATTTGCAAGTTATAAATAACCATGCTTTACAGTCCTTTGACAACCTCTTTTCCCCTTACAGATCAGCAAAGAAACTATTCATCCATTCATCCATTTATACTTTGAACATAAATAGGCTAAACCAATGTATGGTTAAGTTTTAAACGTGGAGCAATTGACCGCTCTCTAACTCCACACTCTTTTCTTGATCCTCCAATCACAACTGTTGCTTTCCTTGTCAGAGAAAAGCAACAGCTGCGATTGGAGCATCACAAAAGGGCGGGGTTTGAGATAGGTCAACTCTGTCTGTGCACACATCTTTCCTCACCTCCCTTCTCACTGTCATAGTGTGAGGCATCAAACTGGGCGTCATCGTTAGGAAGCTGGACACTGGCGATCACAAGGTGATTCTGCTCATCAGAGGTGTGGGTTCCGAGAACCAGCCTGTGCACGCTGTAGTCCTTCCCCTCTGGCCTGCGATGAGAGAAATGGCAAAAAACACACATTATGCAGATAGACATCAGTCTTTTATTCTGTCAGGTGTACACCAGAGCTTATGATGGCTGGCTGGTGTGTATGAATGGTCTCACGGGTGGCGTCTCACCTGGTGACATCAGGAAGCCACTGGGCAGTGAGGCTGGGCCACTCCAGGGCGTGGGTCATCACCAGGTCGTACAGGAAGGGGGTGTTCTTCTTCCAGATCTTGTACTCTTCATTGATCACCCTCTCCTCCACAGCATCGTCAAATGCCGCTGCGCAGTAAAAGTAAATCGTCAAAAGACAAGTATGCACCGAGATGATGATAATGGATGTTTAAAAAAAGGGAAGATCTACAACCCACTGCCTCTTAAATATCTACCACAGACTATGTGAGGCAACAGACACAAGTGGAATGGTGTGCAGCCTGGTTCTCACCGACTTCTCTAAAGCGTTTGACAGAGTTGACCACGCGCTGACCTGTGGGAGCTAGGGGTTGGTCCAGATCTACTACCGTGGGTGTGCAGCTTTCTGACAGAAAGAAGACAGCGGGTGAGGTATCAGTCTATCCTTTCTGAATGGGAGGCTCTTTCTTGTGGCATACCACAAGGGACAATTTTGGGTCCAATACTGTTTTTAAAATTGGCAAGAGCAGAAAGGTGGAAGTTTGCGGACGATTTGAATTTGCTGGAGGTTAGGAGGGTAAAGGAACACAGCACCATGCAAAATGACCATGACGAACTGTCAGCCTGGGCTGAGGCGAACAGAATGCCTGACTTGAGTATTGGTGGCAGTAGGATGGAGAGCGCTCCAGCCACAAAGCTCCTGGGCTTGTGGGTGCAAGCAGACCTACGATGGGACATGCAGGTGAATGAAATCATTAAAAAAAAGCAACCCAACGCCATGTTCATCCTGAAAAGACTGCGAAAGTTTGGCACTCCAGCAGACGACCTGAAAACGGTGTGTATACGACATACATCCGTCCGGCTGTGGGGTGTGCTGTTGCGGTTTGGCACTTTAGCATCACAAACAAAACAGGACCGGTCTCTAGAAAGAATCCAGAAGAGGGGAAGTAAAGATCATTCTTGGTTCTGATTACGGATCACACTCAAGAGGCCTGTCAGACCCTAAAACATACAACCTCTGAAGAGGAGAGGAGCTTCGCATGACATTTGCACTCGAGCTGCAGCGTTCCACTGAGTTCTCAAGCTGGCTCCCATCAACTTGTGATGGACGAGAAGGATTGAGGACAAGGCAGAGTGGGCAACTGAGGGAGATCAGATTCAAAACAGAGCGCTACAGACAGAGTCCTATACCCTCCATAGTTAGACTGCTCAATGGACACCAAGTACTTTCAATACTATCTACAGTATAACATGATTTTTAAATATCTGGACTGGAATATGCATTTTAAGTATGTAATTTGCACTGCAATTCAGGTTTCTTGATTGTAAACCGCCAGAGTGCATTTACATTTTAAATAAATGTATTTAAAATGTGTGTAAATAAAACATATCAAAGGTAAGTATGTTTGAGTAAGTTGAGCAACTAAACAAAGGCAAGTAAGGAATGAGCAACTAGATATCCTGGCTGACAGCTGCAAATTGATAAGTCAGCCCCTGTGCAATGTGTGCTTAAGATTGTGACAAGCTAGCGAACTATCCAACAAGCATTAACTAGCTATAAACTGTTTACATTCCCAACTAGTATGTTACACCCGAGGCTAGTGGTTATCTTTGACACATCCAATCCGGACTATAGGTCTGAAACATAAAAGAATTCACAACAGTACCGTTAGCAAGTTAGATGGGCTAGCTAACAACAAGCAGTGGTTACTTTGTAACAATGAAAGCAAAGGTGATGTTGGCTGGCGCGCCAAGAATGACCGGTCTAGCATTGAAATAGCTAATTTGGTTGTTATTTTTGACCCAAAAACGCAGGGTTAGTAATCTAAATCTACTTTTGAATGTAATTACCTTCTTTATCAGCCATGGTGTTATAGCTAAACAGCTAGTATTGTTGAAGAATAATTTTGGAGACAGCGCTTTGAACACAGCACGCAGCCAGCCTGGCTATGGCGCCAACTCAGTGCGTAGAACCCGAAGAGCCAATCGCTGTTGAGTAAAATTGACAGGAAGTCGTCACTACAAATCAGCAGCAACAACCAGCTACTTCCTGAATTTCATTACATGTTGTTGCAGCATTTTACTTTGACTCATTTCTTAAAGACAACTTCTCAACATATTGGCAATGGACGACCGTGAACTAGATCTGACAGAGGAACAGAAAGTAACCAAGTCAAAATACCCGGCGATCAACAAGAAATATGAATGTGAGTCTTTGTATATCGTTACTTATTATAACTGTTATGCCCTACGTTACTCCAACGCGAAGAGCTACCTGTGAGCTTCAGCCTGGCTATCATACTCATGTATTTACAACTTGACTTAGCCTCTATAAGAAGACATATAATACATTTAGCATCTGACCAATGGTATCATTATACAAAGCACACCCTATAATCACTCATCATGTCTTTTGACTTATTTTCAGATTTGGATCACACAGCTGATGTACAGTGAGTACATGAACCACAGCAAATACAGTTGTTGAATTTAATGTTTGTCTTTTGATGAGTGTCATAATTTAGTGTTATCATTTCCAGGGTGTCATTACAAGCAGTGTCATCATTATGCCTCTGTTCTTCCCTGTTTCAAGAATTCACTCCTGGGGAGACTCTTTAGAAGAGGCCTTTGAGCAATGTGCTATGGGCATGTTTGGCTACATGACTGACACAGAGACAGTGGAGCCTACTGATACAGTTGAAGTGGAGTCAGAGGGTGAGATTAAGTTTACAATAGTGGATATCTTGGGATTCTGTTGCACACAAGCCACACAGACATCAGTCATGAAGCAGTTTTAATCACTGCTGTCTACGGATGTGCAGATACTGGTATTGGATATCAGTCCGATACCAGGCTAAAACAGGGTATAGGTGTCTGAGAATTTCCCCAATACTTGTATTTTGTGTTCTTGGTATTCGATACTAAGAACCATGTGTAATGCCAGAAATCAAAAGAAAGTGACTTGATTTGCTGCATGTTTGACAAATAGGAGCATGTTAGATCTTTCTCATGGAAAAAACTAAATATATATTACGGTATATCTTAATCGTTTTTGTCCAGTGTTCCCAAACTGATGGTCTAAGTCTATTCACCATATGTTTCTAGGCAACAAGGGCACTGCCAGCTTACTGATTTTGTCTTTCAATTTCCTATGAGCTTGTGACACTGTATCTATAAAGGGATATATTAGCCTTCAAAGTCATTCAATTTTGAATGAAAAACGGCAAACCCCTTGTTCTATTTCTTTGCATATATCTTTGTTATAAGGATAATGAGCTAGCTAAACAGTTTTGTGCTTATAGATGCATTATTTATTTGGTTTTGGAATATCTACATTCATGAAGTTCAACTACAGGAAACCCGCAGAAGTGGGTGGGGCTTATAAGGTAAATACTGTTAAGTAAAACCAATGGACTGGATCTGCATTTGGTATTGGCTGATAAGTAAAGTTTAGAAATTTGTATCGGCAGTGAAAAAGTGTTATTTGCGCATCCCTACTGCTGCCATGTGTTCCATTAGTACTTTTGATTATACCACACAAAATTAGACTTTAACCTGCCTTTTCTCTTCCTATGTTTCCTTTCCAGGTGATGACATGGAATCTCTTCTTTTCCACTTCCTAGATGATTGGTTGTTCAAATTTAGTGCGGATCTCTTCTTCGTTCCCAGGGTAAATTTGTTGTCTTCCTAACTCTGCAGTAGGTTACAGGACACTGGCTATTCAGAGCTCCTCATCCACAAACAGTGATTTGCATCTTGAGTGAGATGCACTGCAACTTTAAGATAACAACCAAAATATTTACCAACATCACACAATATTTACCACTAAAGGGTGTGGAATCATAGTATCTCTTACACCACACCTCATTATTTGTGTATGAGGAATGTTTTCCTTATTTGACTGATAAAGTGAATATCATAAGAGTAATAAGACTCTTGTGTTAAACCTCACAGCACAGCTGATCTAAATATTATTTTCTGCCCTCTAGGAGATCAAAGTCATACACATCGACAGGATGCACTTCAGGATCCGTTCTATTGGGTAAGTTTGTCTGAGACTATATGATTAGGGTTCGACCAATATGTTTTTTTTCAGGACCGATACCAATTACGAGTAAATCAAGTGGCCAATAGCCAATATTTGGGGCCGATATTCAGTTGCAGTGAATGATAAACTGTAATATTGCCACTATTTCTATTTCGATATCGGCTGATACCGATATTTTATAAATGGACAGTATCGACCCAATATATCAGCAAGGGGATGCCAAATCTTGCTGCCGTGGATGGTCATGGGCTGAACACGTAAAAGGTTTTGCAAAATGACACCTCGATTATTGGATTGAATTACATATGAATAGACTTGATATAGTCAATCTTAGCATCCTGGAGTTATTTGGAGAGCCAACATTTTTTGTGGAGGACCAAATGTGGCCCACTGGGTGCAGTCCTATTATGTGAAATAGGCTGACATATTTGCTCATCTGTTTATATTTTGGTACATTTCAGTTTTATGGGTGTCCTGTTTAGTAGATGATCTGGTTATTTCAAACTTGACCATGATCTTGTAGTGGTATTAGATGACAGGTGCTATAAGCAGGATACACACCTCGTTATTTCCTTTTTCTGCCAGTCTCCTCCCACCAGGGTCTTGAGTAATTGTTTTTTTTAAATTTGATTGATGTCATGTTTTGGATGTAGTGTTTCTTTGATGGATAATCTCTTGGGTTATCTGCACACTCGCATTGATCAAAAACCGTAGACATATGAGTGGTCTGATTTTGAATACTTCCTGATGCCTGAAAGAGACAAGGCCTTTCTCATTCAAGCTTTCTCATGCTCTCTTGTCAGAAATGTTATATCATATGTCATATCGCTGTTCTCCATGTTCTTAAAGGTGGGGTGAGGAATTCAGTTTGACAAAGCATCCGCAGGTAAGCCAGCGGGTTGAAATTCAGTTCACATTATTGCAACACCACCAACACAGGGCACTTGTTTGTACAGTTTGTGCCTTTGTCTTATTTCTGATTATTGTTTGCTGGGTGGAGTTAGTCAGGCCATAAGCCATAATTATTAAGTAGGCAGTACCCTTAATTAACTGTTGATTAAACATAGAGAGTATTTACTGGGATCATAGGGTTTATTTGTTTTTCATATAATCCTTACAAGTTCTCTGGTTTCCCTGAGTGTGTTGACATGGACTATTCCGCCTATTTGCTGATTGCTCTGGCAGCTATACAGAGATAATATTTGCTCCAAACTGGGTGAGGATAGTGATTTTGATTGGCTAATTTTTACAACGTATAGTATGTTGTTTGTGAGACATGTTATTGTACCCCACAGCCAAGGTACCCTTAACAGTAGAATGCTGTAAAACTGGTACAAACAAATGTATTATCAGAATGTATCAGTGTGCTGCTTTGAGCATGTTTATACTCCTGTCAACAGGAATACCAGGATGACCCACAAATTAGAGATGGACAATGAAAATATAGAAAAAATACTGGAACTTAGAAAAGGTACTGATTTATTTATTTTCATATGAATTATGTTATCTGGTGTCTTTTCAGGGAACAGAGGTGAAAGCAATCACATACTCAGCCATGCAGATCCACGATATAGAAAAACCTGAGATCTTTACCATCATCGACATCTGAGGACACCGTCACATGCAAACCACGCTGGTGGGCCAGTGGAAGAGGACTACTCAAGCAGCCTTCCTGTGCCTTGTTGAGGGGTCATTTGATATAATGCACTGCCTATGAACTTTTAAAGTGTGGTTTGCTATTTGCCTTATGAACTGTTTACAAAGAGGCACATAACTCAAATCAGTGGTTATGAATGCGCTGACTGGGAATTCGTGGGCGTTCTCTCACTATGTCGGACAGGGATGAGTATTGGAAAGTCATTGGATACATTTGTAAGCCTGACCTTATTTCAGAAATCAAAAACCATCAACATCAGAGTGATCCCTAAGGGTAATGATACAACTCTTTGCTGTGGTTTAAAACTGCAACCCACCAAACAACTCCAATGAAGTGTTTCCAGTTTCCAATTAAATGCATACCATGACATACCTTTTATTAATGCATGTAAGTACCCAGTTTTATTTCAATTAGAAATGTTGATGATTATTGTTCATGCACTGTAGAAGGAGGTTTTATTTATCACCACATTAAATTATGTTGACATTTTATTCAATATTCATTGTAGATAATCACTTCAAACACAACACCTTGTGTATTTTTCTGTGTGATTAAATGATTACTTTGAAATTAAAAAAAAATTAAAAATTTAATTCCTTTGACTACTTTGAGGCAGTTTGATAAACTGGATCAATAAGCCCAACTTGAATTTAAAAAAAAAAAAAAAAAAAACAGTGACATAGCTAACAAGAAAAGATATAGGCTACAGTATAAGCAAAAACTGATAAAAGTCCACTGCCATAACACTCAAGACTGTCATGATCTTTCAATTTAGACTATATAAACTAAAGTAAAATGTACAGTTAAACTGAATGTAATACCCAACTTGGCAATTGTACTTAATCCTCTAAGTGAACAGAATAATTGCCTGAGATACCAGTTAATACCAGAACTGTCAACATGATCCAACATTTCTATTTGACAGATAACTGAAAATACCCTGAAAAATGAGAATTATTCAATCACTTTACCTGCTGTAAGCATCTGCAATATATTACTGATATTTTCCAAAAGTGCAAACCATGTCTAAGTGTAAACCATGTGCATATGATGACATGCGTTCCCTCTACTCTTTGATCAAATGTAATTCTTGTAGCATCTGAACCTCCTCTTCATGCTAACAAGCCACAGTGGTAACAGTGCCACAACCAAAGAGAGATTACTTTGATTGTTCTTTATCGTGAATCTCTCAAACCAGGCAACCACCTGATAAAAGTGAGGCGTGGAAGTCCAGGTTGTTTTTATGACCCATGATTTGAAAAGATTGCTATGAGAAAAATGCTTAAAGAAACATTCTTGAGCAGCTAAAATGACATTGTAAACTCCATTGTATGAGCCCTTATACAAGCACATGATTGTAACTCGAGAATGTTTTCTTTAGAAGAATGCCGCTTGGAGTGTAAAGCTGAATAGAGCAGGGATTTTCTTTCACTTTATCCTGACTTGTAACTGAATATGAGAGATTAGAGAAGTCAAAAAAGATTGTAAAGAAGGCTCATCAATTACTCTCATGAAGCACACAGAAACGTACCTAGGGAGCTAGATCTCCTTCTCCTACACGGTGAGGCTGTGTTACAAAGGCACAGGCCCAGGCCCAGGCCCAGGCCCACTATGTCATCACATTTTTTTTTAATGCCAGATATCGGCCCGATTAATCGGTCTATCATTAGTGGAGAGTGAGTTCTCCCAGTATACCTCTGTATACATAACACTGTATAAACGACATCTCATACACAACAGATATTGGTTGGATTGACCTCAATGCTTAGTCCCGGCTCAGAGATTACTGGAATACTGGTTTGAGTACTTTTGTCAGTGTTGCTCTCAACAGTAAGATAAAAAAAAAAGAAGCCTATTTCTAAACCCCACAGGTTACCAGTGCACCTGTATACTCCAGCTAGAATTGACTTTGTTTGCCAGTGCCCTTCAGATTTATACATGGATAATAGCCTGAGTCTTATAAGATTTTGCTTGATTCCAGTATTCCCTCCCTTGAGTCCATATTTGGTGAGGGTTCTGTGCTGTTACTCTGGGCTCTGTATACTGGTCCCCAGCTGTAGCTGAAGCTGTCTACGACGCTACTGTCCTCCACCCCCTGTCATGTGACCATCAGGCCCCCCCGGCAAGCAGTAATCTTCAGCCTACAACAGGCCTCTCATGCATGCCCAGCAGGAGTGGTTACCTCAAAAGCAGCAACAATATGGGACGAGCAGTACTATAGCAATTATGATTACAGTAAAACCCACACAGGAAGACATCAAATTTACAAACTTGCTTTGGTGTGGTTGAGATTAGGGGAGGGGTTGACTGTGCGTGCCTGTTTTTTGTATTGATACCACACTTCCTGACATCAGACGACCACTCACAGCTGTTCTACCTGAATGAGTACATCAGATAACTAAAAGATCTGATGAAAGGAAATAAAACAAGCAATAGAGAGAGGGGAGTGGATAAGGGATAAGAGGACACTGGCTTAATGGGAAGAAAAAGCCTTGTCAAAAAACATTGAAAAAGATTATATGTAGAACAACATGTAAATAACATGAACAATGATCAAAGGTAAAAAAGAAAAAAGGAAGATCTATTCTTAACACAATGGGAAGGTGCATACATTTGATGAGAAACTTGTACAACCTGATTTGAACATCCAGTCTGCAGCATAGGGTAGGTCTTCACGCAAAGTAAGTATTTCCACCTCAGTTTTCCCCACATGCTTTAGGATGTGAATTTTGCACTCTGGTCATGCAATTTACTTTTCTAGTCTCTCAGTTATTGGTAGAGAAAAAAGTAACTTGCAGAGGTATCATCTCACCAACTCTAGGGAAAATTCTCACAGCCTCCAGGACTATATGACCTACATTTTAGTTAATTATGGAACATGTGTAGATGAAGAATTAAACTGTTAAAAGAAAAATTATAAGAAGCATAATGTACTCAGTATTGTTTAATTTATAGTGTACGATTTGCTCCATACAGTCTATTACAGTACTGCAAACACAAAGGGTAGGCTCTCTACTGGGGCCACGACTCCTCCCCTTGTGTTGGTATGTTACTAACCTCAAGTCCCGGGCTTTTTAGTAGTGTGACACCTGTCATACTACATAGCCATGCACTGGGAGAATGCCACAGTCCACAGGACAAAATGTTTCTTTCGTCTTTTCACCAGGATCTGAGCACTGGAGAGGTCTGAAATGAGGTATGGTTATAGTGATTTACTGTAATATGGAACTCGGAGTGATTCAAAGCCATATGCACTCAGGGACTAAATCAATGGGTTTGTGTTTGACAAATCAAAGTATCTTTTAGGACTGCCAACACTTATGACACATGGTCACTGAGGGAAAAAAGTTATCTGGACCTCCACAACTCAAAGGTGTTTTTTATTTTACTTTTCAATGTTTAACTCACTAAAGCTAAAGTAAGGGTAAAATCTACTTTAATTCTTTCTTTCTTTGGGCCATCAGCTTGCTTTTGAGGTTGCATTGCTCTAGGTTTTCTGTCACTAGAGGGCATAAGAGTAGCTTAGAAGGATTTAAAGCAACAGTGAGGAACTTGGGGAGAAACTACTGTACATCTGCTTGCATTTATCAACCAGAATAATGGACTGTTGCAAAATGAACAAAAGCATACTGCTCAAAGACTGGGATTTTGAGGATTTGTCGCACCAGGGTCAATGATCAGTTGAAGCTTGTCTAATTTGGCTTTATTTCGATGCTACATGGAACCCACCATAAACTATAATGATCATAATAATGTTGACGAAAAATTTAGTTGGTTTGGCAAATAAAGGTAGCACTAATGACTACATGTACTAAAACATGTCCATCTTACCAAAACAACTTGAGATGTAAGAACAGTTGTGGGTGATAGTAGAGGGCAAGTGAGATATCTTGTTAGTATGAGAGATTGCATTTTATTGCATTGTATTGACATCCCCTTATATTACAGTCTTAATTCAATCATTACCATGCACAGAATCAAGTGCAGGACACAGTATCAGAGAAGAGTTGTTGAAATGACTCACAGTGGCAAATTTAACTCTTTATTGGCCTCTCCATTTCATTTGGGAGAAAGTTCCCAACATAGAGTGCCAATGTCTTAGATAATATGACTAAATAAACCATAGTCACTGAAAATATACATGTAAAATTAAATTGTTATTTGACTTATTTCACAATGTATAGAATAATGTTAATTCAGAATATTCTCATCAATTAAGAAATATGATATAATTTGTGGTAAGAGGACTGATTGAAGACAGAGTCAGTAGACAGACAGTTGGAATTTTGTTTAAGCGTCCTTTACTTTTTGTCTTGTTATTATGGGCATTGACATTATCTAAGTTGTTGGGCCCAGAACAATGATTAAATCAGCCTATCCACCCTGAGGAGAAGTAGCTATCTAGAGACACCCATTAAGGTCTCATTTGCCAGATATCAGACAGAATTGTCAACTCGTTACACTCCATTTCCAGAATGAGTGGAGTGGGTGGATTCAAAGGTCTGTACCCAGGCAAGAGATCTCATCAGACTTATCCACTGGCCCAGAAAGCTCAAATGGCCTGTTCTGTTGACACAAATTTGAAAGACAAGAGCTTTGGGAGCACAACTGATCAAAATGTGTATTCAAGTTACAGTTTCTTACTTGTGAGAGTGATTAATTTGGTGTGCCACAAACTACAGTATTTGGGGACACGATAATTTTGCTGAGAGTGCAGTCATTTTCATGTTGTGTAATAGACCTGTTATTTATTTCATATTGATGCCTGTGTGTGTAGGAACTCAGACATTACATAACCACAGCATAGCTCTTGATACCCCCCCCCC
>OMKL01006456.1:2805-18945 GCA_900302295.1 Parasudis fraserbrunneri
AATACCCCCCCCCCCCCACCATGAGCCCAAACTACACAATAGTTGGAAGTCCAAATTGTTTGGTAAATGCAAGTGATCGATTTGGTGCTCAGAATCGGTATCGGCAATGGATCAATACCTTTCCTGTTTTTTTTTCCCTTAGGTATGCTGCCAACATAGAAAAGATTGACTATGATGATGAGAAAGTCTTGATCCACTACCGTCAGTGGAGCCATCGCTATGATGAGTGGTTTGACTGGACAAGTCCCTACCTGAGGCCGGTGGAAAGGATCCAGCTCAGACGACAGGGCTTGCAGGAAGATGCTCCTGTTCCTGTAAGTCAAGAACATTCCAGTCTTAAATGGAATACTTCATGTTTAATGGCATAGTTTGGTAATTGACATGTGATTTTCACCGTCCCTGAATGAAAGTATATATATATATATAGAAATGTTTAAATGTTTTTTTCCAATAAATTGTACATTCTTTAATGAAGAATGATGAGTTCTAAATGGACAATAACTTATTTAGCTAAATAAAGCTTAATTTTAGAAATAGATTTTCAGGGAAACGTGGAAAATGTCCAACATTGTGAGTGTCCCCAGCATTATCTCGCAAATGCAAATATCAATAAAATATAAAAATGTATTCCCTAAAACCAGATTAAAATGCCTTTGGCATTATTTCACAGGGGTCAATTTTCAGAAAGTTGAATTTTTAAACTGCCAATTTCATGGGTACCTTAATTAATTTTGTCCTAATTTCAAAGCCAGCAGACACTTGGAGGATGAGTTGTCATTTGTAATCATATTGAAAATGTAATCCCTGTAAGCGACTACTGAAGTGTTTTTACTATAAAACTTGTAGAATTGTGTAAAAATTGCAAACATACAGCTAAAGGATCCTACTGGAGAAATGCCTAGTCTTAGCATTAAGCCCTCAAAATGGCCCCAAAGTGAAAAAAGAAATCCTGCTGTGTCAGACTGAACATCTCGACATGTTTTATGAATAAACAAGCACAAAACCGTGGAGACCCACAGTGCACCAATGTAAAAAATAATAATAATACAGTAAACCTGTGGTTCTCAAATCTATTCTAAGGAGCAGCTCAGCTGCTGGCGGGACTGTTGCTAATATTTTGCAGGATAACGCCCTTTGAGGTGATGATTTTGGGTGATACAATTAGTCATCATCATTAGTCAAAACTAGTCATCACAATTATCTTGTCGTCGCTAGAAGCACCTACATGATCTGTGCATGCGTACTAACAAAACATCCCTACCAGAACATCCCTAACAAAACGGCCCTACTAAAATGTCCTCGAGTGTCCACAGTTTGCCATTTACAGGCCAAGGCGGCAGGCTGCAGCTCTGTGGAAAAAAGAGAGGTCAAGGTGATACAGAGATTAGATTAATGCACAGGAAAGTAGATGGGAGGGACTCTTGAGTAAAAGGAGAAAGTAAAGAAATGATGGTTACTGAGATGCTTAAGTGTAGCTAACTTAAAATATGTCTGCTATCTCAGGTGGCCAGCTACCATGTAAGTATCTGTTTGCTCTGCAATGTAGATACAGAAAGAGCAGATGTAGTGAGGGAGTGAGAGACACTGAGAGAGACAGAAAGCAAGTAAGGGCATTTAAACCATTTATGCAAGTATAGTATAGTTCTGAGTTCAATAATGTGACCAGGATAGGCAAAATGTTAATATGGTAGTTATAGGCCTAATATTGATATGCTGCGGAGGATGAACTTTTGGAACTGACGAATACGTCGTCATCCATTTGCAAAGCTGTTATTTCTGCAAACTCACAATTACATTAGGTTCTAATTTGAAAACAAACCAACGGACAGTAATACATTCTGTCTGTTTTATCTCCGTTTTGTGATGGATCAATGTAGCCAGGCCCCAAGAGTCTAAAAGCCCTGCTAGCTGCCCCTAGAGGCCGTGCTGCTCCTTACATCCAACTGGACCAAAGTGGTCGAATGGGCAGACCAAGCAGCTGACATCTTTAGAGCCCCACGTTTTTGCTGGTGTTCTTTTGTCTCTCTTCATTAAGCCACATTTCCCCCGGTGTCATGAATGTTCACATACAATATTGTTACTGAACGACTAACAGGTCAGGAGATATATTCATTTGAAATTATTGGACTAATGATGGCACTAGAGGAAAGGTCATGGGGTCACCAAAAGCAGCAGGTTTCTTCCTTTAGGGGTCATGAATGTTCTCAACAAATAATACGGCAATCTGGCCATAACTTCAGTTTGACCTGATGGTGGCGCTAGAGGAAAGGTCATGGGGTCACCAATTGTTTTTTTCCTCTAGTGGTGAAGAATGTTCTCAGCAAATTTTGTGACTGGGGGTCCATTCCAAAAGTTAAAAAAAGCTTCCCTTCCTCCGTGTTGTGTCCTCGATTCCTCCGTGACCCGGAAACTGAAAAATTGTCTGCATATTTAAGGCTGTTCCAAAGCCGTAGGAAACGCACAGAGGAAGCCTGAGGTTTCCACGATTGTCTCCTCCAGTGGAGGATACAAATGGGTATCCTCATGTGGAAGTGTTTTTCAAAGATCTCCATGATGTTTTACTGAGGAATCGAGGATGAGACGCGAGGAAGAGACGCGAGCACACGTCTATGAACCTTTGGAATGGACCTTATATGTCTTAACGGGTCAGAAGATGCACTTATTTGAAAACTGAAACAAAACGAGGACATCAGCAGTTCATCTATATCAAACAACAATAAATTAAACATATTTTACCATCCACATGTAGTGCCAATACACAATTATTTAATTCATTGATATAGCTAGTGCGCCACGGGCTACAAAAAGCCTGACACATCTGACCCGTTGAAAGCGAATGCAACCTTTCCCTTAAATGGCCAGCCAGCAAACGTAGCTGGTTATTAGAGAGAATACCACCCCACAGACGTGAGAACGGATATGAGCTGGCAAGAGGGCCAAGACCAGGGCAGAAGATGAGGGCAAGCTGTCCACAAAAGAGGCAGAGCAGCACCAAGACACAAGCAGTTTCTGCCTTTTATTTCTGATGCAAATAGGCACCATTATTCTATTGGATGGTATAGGTAGACTCTTTGCACCAGTGTTAAAAGGCATAAACTGTCATTGTGGTACGGCAACCATTTCCCTGTTTTGCTTCAGTACATTGTCCTATTCCTGACTAGACTGCTTGTTTTGAACTGGCAAATGCTGAGTGTAATTCTTCTGTAGACTAGCCCGCTAACAGGGTCTGAAAGCCAATTACAAAAAGAGCCATTTGGCAAGGAACGCTGGTCATAAAAAGTTACTTTGACTTACCATGGCATGGTGGTGTGTGGGAGTCTTTTCTCTCCTGCCGCAGTTAATTCCTTTATGAATTGATCACAATAAAGGATGAAAAAAAAACGGCAACTCTAGCCATGTAAACAAAACTCGCGTGCACAGAAGCTCGACTTCTAATTAAGAATCTAGCCTAGTTTTGCAACCTGCAAAACGGCTGTACAACTGGGTTACAAGGATATTGAGCTGTCGATGCACACAGCATTTGGGAGAGTTATATTTTGAAGTCGATCTTTCTTTGGCTTCCTTTCACACATTACAAGACTTGGACACATGGCAAGTTTTGCTTACATGGCAAGATTCTGGCAAGAGTTCTAACTAATATGGAGACACAGAAAATCTGCCGTTTTTCATCCTTTTGTTGTGATTATTTCGTCAGGAATTCGCTGCGGCTGGAGAGACAAGACCCCCGCACACCACCATGGTAAGTAAAAGTTACTTAATAGCCAGCAATCTTTGCTGGCTGGCTCTTTTTGTAAACAGCTTTCAGACCCTGTTGGAGAGAATAGCGGGCTATATACAGAAAGATTCCACCATGCAAAGGCAGTTGTGCTTCTCAGGAACGGGACAATTTAGCAAAACAGGGAAATGGTTACTGGAGTGCACAGAACGTTTCCGCGTTTTATTACCGGCAAATAGACGTATACCTAATATGGTTGGCCTGATGGACGATAGCATCGGCAATTTTTAAGGGTATTGTGATGTGAAACTATGGTTAAATGACATCTGAAATAGCAAGCTGGGTCTCTGTTGTGGCTAGGCCTGGCCCTGATCTAACACTAGCTAGTGGTTTTCAAGGTTTAAAACATTTGGAGACTCATTTCAATTAAATCTGTGCTCTGTTGTCAAATTTAGATGAGGCACTAATGCAGCTACAACAAACCTCCCCTGATTATTCATACTGCTTCATGCTTTGCTCACGCTGTAGCATAGTCCCTGCTAACTAGAGGCAGAACAGTCTAGCGCTGCCCATGGTTTGAAAACAGTACTAGTATTGAGACTAGCAGGGTGATATAGACCACCCAAATCAGTAGTGAAGATTTGTTATTCATCACAGAGTTCAGATAACAATAAGTTAGAAGAATCAGATGGCATTAAGCATTTGCAGTCACTTTACATGGAGCACTTAACAGAGGCTTTAGCTCTCTTAGAGGCATTTTAGCCAAAACAACCAAGAGTCAGTGCGTCATCTTTACCTGCCGATATCAATGAGGAAATTCCTTATCACAGACATAAGCTCAGATATATATTGGGTGCCAGCTTGATTTGCTGTGTCTGCCTCAGGCAGACTGCGCATTGAGGCAGTGACCGGAGTTTTCTTCTTCTGCGTAGTGAGTGGGTATGACAGCACTATACACGCATGCTCCCTTGTGGCCAAAGTACCACATTGCAACGAAAATGTTTATTCCACTGAAAAACCTTTTAAAAGTCATCCATCGTCGACTTTTGACATGCCCATATCGTACAATGCACTGCACAGACATTGCCCAACCCTAATATCTAAAAGACTACTGGTGCCTATTTGCACACCTGTCCATTTCTTGGTGCTACTCTGCCCATTTCGCTGACAGCTCACCCTAATCTTCTGCCCTGGTCTTGGTCCTCTTGGCTGACCATGCCTGCTCTACCCCCAAGGCACCTCTATGATGTGGTATTGTCTCCAGTGCCGCTAGCTCACACCCCTGCAAATTGCATCTAAGAAGTTTTGTTGTTGTTGTAATTATATACCGTAGCTACATAAATATGATATGCTATTTTTTTTCCTAGCTAAGGCTTTTGTGTCAGCTTAGCCTCACACTTGGTTTTGACCAAGCAGCTTTGCCACGACTGAGCTGGGCTAAGCTAACACAAGAGTCATTTATTTGCTTGGACCAAGCAGAGCTAGTGTTATGGGACTGCTCCAGTGGCCATTTTCCATTTGTGCAGTGAAGCATTTTACCTGCTACACCAGTTGCACTCTGGTTTTGCTTGGTGTGTAACAGCGAGTGCAGCCGCGTGGGAAAATAGACCGCTTGCTTAAAAATAGGATTTCATTGCACTAGCTGACGTGTGACAAATGTGCTCAGGTGAGCACCTTTCATTGATTATAGTGGCAGGGAATCATCGCAGCACTCCAGGAATTGTCGTGCTGCTGCGCTAACATGTTCAGTGTTTTAGCCCCGGTAGCTGCGGTTCTTACAGTTGCTGAATACAAACTCATAATTTTTACAGTAAACATTTGCAACCTCACTGGAAAAGATTTTTAAATGGGTGCAGTTTGATGTATTCTGTGTTCTTAGTGACAGGTTTAGTGGCGTGAACCTAGCTGCCACTATGTGAAAAGTTGCATACTGCAGCTTTAAAGGTCAAGGCGTCCCTTTTAAATCCAACATAGGCCACATCATACCCCAATGATTGATTTAGCTTAAAGGGGCAGTTCACCCAAAATTTAAAAAACAACAACATTTGACCCCTATCTATCCATCCACTCAAAGCAAAGTCTTTTTCCAGAAATCATGACCCAGTTACTGAAGTTCACCCACCATAATAATGAATGGGGGTGTACTTTGGTAGAAAATAGTTCCTACATGACACTGTTCACAACTAGGTCTGTGGATTATTTTGAGTAACTGGGTCGTGATTTCTGGAAAAAGACATTGCTTTTGAGTTTTTCAAATGTATTTTTTGGTGTTTTGAGTGCCACAAACTGAGTGCCATTCACCTCCATTGTATTTGCATGATGTCAGATGTTTTGGCGGCAGGTATCTCTGCAGCAGATATCTCCAAAACTAGGTAAATCACACTGAAACTGTCTGGATGGATAGATTGCACTCCAGGTAAGGGGAAATATTGATCTTTTATTTGTATTTTTTATTATTTTGGGTGAACTGCCTCTTTAACACAATATCAGCCAGACCCACCACAAATGGATATCCTCAGCCAATCCAGTAACAGGTGAACAGCACTCCCTGTCTTACACGAACACCCCAGTTTCCCACGGTCAGGGAAAACTTGGAAAACTTGTTGAATTTGAAAATAGTTTACCATCTGCCCCATAGCTCTTATCTACCTGATGCATTAAACCTGTGCGGGAAGAATCAAGCTTCTATTATTCTCTGATAATTTGCTGATGCTTCGAAGCCCAAAAAAATGGTAATCGGGACAGCCCTAACCAAAAGATACCCAATAAAACGCATCACAAATTTCCTGATTATGTAATTCTCAGGTGAAAGTGGTACCCCGTAAGAACAATATATTTAATAAAAAGTGATGTAATTCAACATAAGACACTTACAAATATTGATAAAGGGAATTGCGCTATATGTCATAGCTAGCACAAATGTGTAGGAATTCTGCAAATTACCCTCTGCAATAACCTGAGAAAGACTGATTTCTGTCCCCTGTCTGTCCTCCAGGGGGTTAGGCTAAGGGTTAGAACCTGTGAGAAACACTGATTTCTGTCCCTGTGTGTCCTCCAGGGGGTTAGGCTAAGGGTTAGAACCTGTGAGAAACACTGATTTCTGTCCCCTGTCTGTCCTCCAGGGCTAAGGGTTAGAACCTGTGAGAAACACTGATTTCTGTCCCTGTCTGTCCTCCAGGGGGTTAGGCTAAGGGTTAGAACCTGTGAGAAACACTGATTTCTGTCCCCTGTCTGTCCTCCAGGGCTAAGGGTTAGAACCTGTGAGAAACACTGATTTCTGTCCCTGTCTGTCCTCCAGGGGTTTCATGTAAACGACAAGGTCCTTGCTAGCTGGTCCGACTGCCGCTTCTACCCCGCTAAGGTCCTGACGGTCAATAAAGATGGTGAGCATCAGCGACCCTCTTCAATTGGGGTTTGGAACGGCAGTTTGAACATCAACCAGGTTTATGTAAATGTGTGTGGCATCAGTTTGACCTCTTTTTTTTTTTTTTTTTTATATTCCCTCAGCATCCTACACGGTGAAGTTCTATGATGGAGTGGTCCAGACGGTAAAGGGGATTCACGTCAAGCCTTTTGTTAAAGAGGTAAACTCGCTCAGTGATCGTTGATACCCAGAATTCTTTGGGATATGTGCTGATTCTGCACATTTCCTATGTTATGTAGTATCAAATACACATTTAAAATGCAGAATGTAAGATTTTGAGCATCAATAACACTCTTAAATGTTATAATGAATGGAGATGGATTGATAATGTGGTGTGTTCTGCTATTGGTTAATTTTTCTGGCGTTTTACTGGTATTAAAGATCACAATGTTCTGACCTACTTTACTCAAAATGATCAATAAATAGTTGGCAATGAAATTTTACACAGTAGTTCTGTGTACCTCATTGCTGTGTAATTGGTGATATTTGATGAATGCAATCTATTTGCTGCCAACAGAGAGGAGGTTTGGGTGGAGGGAAGTCTCGGTCCACTGACAGGAACGGCATCAGGAAGGTCCAGAACGGACGCGACCGCAGGCCCCAGGAGAACGGAGGGCCCAAGAGTAAACGATCCAGACGCAGCACGTCTGACCAGGAGGACAGCAACACTGAGGATGAGGAGGATGAAGAGTGGGAGGAGGGGCAGGCGGATGACGACAAGAGCAAGAAGAAGGACGCAGAGGGAGAGGTGGCTAAAGATGCAGCGCCTGCCATCAAACGTGAAGAGGGCGAGGAGGCATGGGAGCCAACAGGCCAGAACAAGCTCAGGGATGGAGACAAAGAGACGGGACTGTCTAATGGAGTGAAAGAGGAGGAAGACGAGGAGAAAGTGCAAAAGGAGGAGAGCTCCTGCCATTTAAATGGAACGATAAAGAAAGAGGAGGTGGAAATGGAACTGAATGAAATAAAGCCATACACAGAGTCGCCCAGTCAGACGTCGGCGCAGACGACGCAAGTGTCTGTCACTATGACAACCACCACCACCGCATCCAATGGTAAAGTGGAAGCTAAGCCTGTCAGCCAGTCGGATGGCTCTCAGGCTGCAGTGGTGGCACCGCCTGCCCAGCCAGTGAAACGTAAGTGTTTGACATAAGTGAATCAGTTGGAATATTTCAAGGCTTTGTTTGAGTGTGATATTGAATACAGAAGGTCTGAGCCTATTCAGGGGTTTCCCTTGCTTTCAGAGAGGCTTGGATGGTAACGTCTCCATGGTGGTGTTTTGCACAGGGGTTGAACACACAAAACTCACTGCAATCTCTAGGAATAAACATAAGGTTAAGAACACATCATACAAACCCTTAGGACTAGGAGATATGGCCAAAAACAGTCTCACAATATACAGTCATTAAGAAATAACGATAAAATTAAATATTGCTTTAATGCTTAATTTCTGCTTCTGACTGAAGCTCTCAGAAACTAAGGGGTCAAATTGTAGTTTGGTGCAATATTCCGAATACTCATTCTCAGAACACTTCAAGCATTAGGAAAATAACCAACATAACAAAGCTGCTTCCTCATCTCTGATTTTTTTTCTGAGGTTTTAGGAAAATCTGACACAACTATTACACAAATATTTTCAAACATTGAGTGGCAGTTGATGTAAATATCTGTTATGTTTTGATCTCTTCTAGCGGTAAGAAAGCAAGGTTTCCACAACCCCAACAGATTCAGCAGAGAACCTTGTAAGTATTTACCAACACTCCTAATATATCACCCTTATCTTTTCAGGCTTTTCCCAAAACATTTTTGCAAGCAGCTGTTGGAGGAGATTATTTTGGTTTTGGTTTCAGTCAGTTTTGGTTTGTGGCTATTGTTTTAGATTTTGATAGAGTCTACTCTATATCATATACTGTAGCTCCCAGATGACAATGTGTGTAATTGTGGTGGAGGGTGTTGCTGAAAAGGGCAGATGTGGTCAGTCAATATACCTTGGAACAGAACAGGTTAAACAATGTACCCTTTTCACTGTGACATTTTATTAAGAAGAGGTGGGTGTTTTGTAGTTTTGGTTTCCCACTACTGCTGCTAAATGAATAAAGTGGAAGCACTGCTTTTATTTTACTCTCTTAACCCGTTGTTTGCCGTTTCAGTGTACAGAGTCATCAAAAACCAACCTCCCCCGGTCCTCTCCATCAACCTGGACCACAATCCATTTAAATGCAGCGCTCCAGGTTGTACAAAGTCTTTTCGCAAGGCCAAGCTGCTACACTACCATATGAAATACTACCATGGCGAGGACCAGGCTCAGGAGGCAGACCTTAGCCCGACCCGGAGCATCCAGACCAGGGCCTCTGAGAAGCAGGCTGCTGCTGCACTGGAGAGCCCCAAAAGACGGCGCACCATCTCTGCCTCCATGCGTAAGTGTCTTCATTCAGGACACGGTTCTCATGCCGGTTTTGAAAGTATTGGAAACTGATTTGATCATTTTCAGGACTTGAAAAATTTGGGAATTACACAAAAAGTCAGGAAAAGTATTGAAATTATTGTCATGAAGTCCCAATACACAACTGACGATTAATTTCATGTTGTTGTGGACCCCAGAGTTATTTAATTTATTGTGGTATTTACTGTTGTAAAGAATAATCTTCAGCAGTCATATTGCCCAGCCAATGTTGGCATATGAACCCTGACCAAAATCCTCACATCCAGTCAAGATATTGGGGTCAGGAAAAATATGGCAGTTAGGAATCCTGTCAAGACAGGATTTCTTTTCTCTCTGCCTTTTATTAGAAACTGGGTCATTTGTTATTTCCCAAGCATTCAGCCCAGCTGGGAGTCACATACTGATTATGATACAGACAATCTGGTTATGTAACATGTAATGACGACATGCTTACGCAGATAACCACACTTAAGTCAACCCCTTGCAATATGGTAAACATAACACACCCAGCTTTGCTAATATATTTTATTCCCCATCCAATTGTAATCGAATATAATGTCACACAGCACAGAGCAAGGGATTAGGGGCTTCATTGTCAAAACACAAAAAAACCCTGCTTCTACACAAACTTTGGGACTACATCTGTTGTTTTCCTTACTTATTTCCAGACCCCGGCGGAGCTCCCCCATCTTCCCGCGGAGAAGTGAAGACTGCAGGCAGACGGACATCAGCCCCCCCTGCTGTCAATGTCCAAGGCCAGCAGCAGAGGGCGCTACTGAGGGAGAAAAGCAAAGAGAACCAGCTAGACCGGAACGGATGCCAACCGCAGGAGAAAGATGGGGAGAAGAGTGGCTTTGACATCGGTCAGTGTGACACTGGGAGCAGGAGGATAGAGTGGCAAATGATTGCTGATACCTATTCAATATTAATATATTCAATATCAATATGTTTCCCTCTACCATTTGAATTGGTGGGGTGGTAGGGTGGACCAGCCCAGAAAAACTGCCTAAAATGAAAGAACAAAAACCTCTCAAATTTAGCCAAAAAATAAAGTTGGACATAAAATAAATGTATTAGCATTGATTGCTGTGGAGATATTTAGTGTCATGTGTTCTAAATGCTTTGTCTGAGAATTTCAACCGTATTAGTTTCAGTGGAATTTCAGTGTCATATGGTCTATGGGTTTTCCATCCAGCCAAGAATGGGGGGGGGCTTGGGTAGGCCTACATATTCAGTAGCAATAACTCTAATATCTCTTGGTTCTGTAGGACACATAGTTTGGTATTTTCTAAAATTGGTTCACATTTGCATGATTCAACGGGCACTCTTCCATGCTATGTTAGTCGTGCTTACATGTCTTAACTCTTGACACCGTCTCCAGCATTGGTCAAAGAAAAAGACAGACTGAGGGACAAGCCAAAACAGAAAGACTTCCTTCGCATTAAACTGAAGAAGAAGAAGAAAAAGAAGGCTAAGTCTGGTAAGAAGGGGAGGGTGGCATTCTGCATGGGCCACCCTGCTGCATGCCCACTCTCACTGTCACATTCTGAACATGGCTCGGCCCCAGAGCATAAAGACTCCATTCACTCCTCTTGTTGTTGTGGTCGAGGCTCTGTGTGTGGGAGTAGTGTGTTACATCTGCTGCTGGCCTCACTATACTGGCCTGCATCACTTTACTGGTCCAATCAAATGGCTCTGGCTCCTATCTTTCTTCATCTTGAAATCATAGCTTGCTTTTTACCCTCCAATCTAACAACTTATCTGAAAGTGCTGAAGATGAGTAGTCTGCTTCTTTCATCGGCACTGAGATAATTCCTAATGCAAATATCAAACCACTGGTTTTCCTCTGTAAGTTACATGTTTTAGTGTGCATGGCATGCACCCAGTCACACACATTTGGAATATAGCCATCAACTGATTTGGTTAATCCTCCTCACACCCTTAAAAGACTTTGCCCACAACATAGGCTATATAGATTGTATGAGATTATTCTTTCTGGCTACTACAATTTCTTTTGTCAAATTGTCGCTCCACAGTGTTTGTTTGTGCCACACTTTGTCACCTCTAGACTAGTTCTTGTTTGGCATTTCCAACAGTTGACAATTTTTCTGCATCTGCTTCCCCCCTTTCCATGTATTAACAGAGTACACAGGTAGTGAGGAGAATATTGACATCTCAATATTGGGTCTTCAGTCCAAATTGAATTTGCCACCCAAATTCCCCCTCTCACACAAAAACAAGCCTGAGGCCTACCCCAGCAGGCCTGGATACAAGCACTCAGAGCAGATACACGTGGATGGTGGGTATCCGTGTGGGATTTTGTGTGTGTGTTTAGGGCTTGGTATCGAAGAATTATATTTACAGTACCATATACATTTTTGCTATCAATATTGCTTTTAAAACAATCAAAAAAACGTTTTCTACTAGTGATGGACATCTTTATTGAAGAAATAATTTTCTTCAATGGAAGAGCAGATGGGATATGCAAAACCATAATATAATTTACCCAGTCACATAAAGAATGTGCTTTCTCTCAAAAAAGAAAAAATCTTGAATGAAAAAGTAGCTGCTAGTGATTTAGTGGGCCTTATTTCTTGCTCAGTGACTTCTCTTGGTAGCCTGGACAGGGTTACACCTGTGCCCCCCACCCCATCGGGGCCCTCCACAACAATGACAGGCCCCTCCTAGCCTAAATTACATTTATATTTAATATTTTTGGGAGAATTTGACACCCTAGAGACAGACTCGCTGTATACCAGCTGCAAGTCACAGTAAAAAAAAAACTATTATTTTAGAACCGTTCCCTAATTTGAAGTATCGAAACTGGTATTGGAAAATATCCAAAGATACACAGCCGCGTGTGTGTGTTATGTGTGAATGTATGTGTGTGTACCCCCCCCCCTCTGCAATTCAATCCATCAACCAATTGTCCCTTAAATTTGATCTGTTATCACTCCTGGAATCTGTGTTTAAATGATTTTGAAGTAGCATTTTTATTGACAAGCCAATTAATTGTTGCTACTGTCACAGACAATAGCTGATTTTATGGTTGGTTGATTGAATACAGAGCCTTTCTTTGCTGCTATGGCTTGCTTTACTCTATTATCCCATCCTAATATCCCATTAGTCACCAACACAATCAAAAAATCAAAAAATATACAAAGAGTGTAATTGGTGAGGGAGTTCAGTGTTTCCTATAAGTTCCAGGGCTTTTGTAGTGTCAGCAGGCTCATGCGGTCAAGGGACACGGAGACGGGGAAGTGCTGTTTATAAGCTACTGTATCAGTTTGGAAAATGTATTATTGGGCAATTGTGGTGAACCACCACACATAAATCTATTTATGGGAAACACTGACATGTTTAAAACTGAAATGTTCTCACTCTCGGGAGGGACGCAGATTTCGGATTTCTAGTATATCTAATTGATATTATTCACTACCACAGACGAGGACAGCATGAGCGATTGGTCCACGGACAGCTGCGGGTGGAGTGACGATGACTTTGGGGTGGATCTGGACGTCACCACTCCGACCCTGAGCGTGGATTCCGTCACCCTGGATACCAGTGACCAGGAGATTGTGCGGTGCATCTGCGAGGTGGAGGAGGAGAACGATTTCATGATTCAGGTGAGATGTTCAGGGTGTTAAAGTGATCTTTACACCCCACTTACCCAGCCTGAATAACAGGCAGGGGAACCCAGAGGACTCAGCTGAGATACCCCCTCAATTATTTCTACACAAAATCCTGATGAGAGTTTATGAGGTGGTTGAAAAAAGCTGCAGAAAATACAGAAATGTCATAGAATGAACGAAAATAACCACTGCTGCCGGAATCACCTAAAGTTACGAATAAATACACATGGCCGAACATGTGTCGTTAAGAGTGGAGGAAGCTTAGTGTCGGTCTTTGTGTCTTCGTGTGCAGACCTCACAGCAACACGAGCCAATACACACTCATTTTAAAATGAGTTATGGAATATTTGGAGTGAGATATTGATCATTTGACATTCCAACTTTTCAATTTTCAAAAAATACATGTAATTGTAGCCGCAAACAATGTCCCAGCTGCACCCATATCTGCTCCAGCTGTAGCCCCATTCGGGACGAGCACAAACCACTGCCTGGGTGCTACTCCAGCTGTTGCCGCTAACACAAATCTATCATGCAGTACTTTTGAGAAGCCAATATTGGTATAGCTTATGACTCTGAATGCTGCTACGCACACCGTCAAAAGTATATATTCTTTAGGCCCATTCACAGACCAATCCCATAGTCATATATATGCTCTTTTTTGGTCATCGGACCAATGCTGATAAATAAACAAATCAGACACTGGCCAATACATTGTGCATTCCTAATGTAATCGTTTCATTGTGATATAATTCCCTGACATCACTCACACAAATGTTAATAATAATAATAATTGGGATGGCAATTTCTGATCAAGGTCCAATGTATTTATTAATTTCCATGTTCACAACAAACCTTTCTTAGGCAGACATACTCTTTATCTTTTAATTTTATCTCACCCTGGAAAGAAATCCTGGAAAATCCTGGAGTAGTTAGGGAATTTGAAAATATGTTTTGGAATATGATGACATACCCATAAACCTTTGGAAAAGTAATGGAAATTTAAAATCATGGTAAAAATTTGATCATTTATGTAAATGTGAAAATATTTTTGCACAATTCCAACCTCAAGTAAAGCTTTCATAACAATTTTTACAATGTCATAAGAGTGAAATTAAACGTTGTTCATTCATTACACCACAGAAATGTGGTATGAATTTATGGAAAAGTTTTGTAATTTAATGGTTAAATGAGTGTGGGAAACCCTGTATTCAGTAACATCTTTGTCCTTCCCTCAGTGCGAGGAGTGTCTGTGTTGGCAGCATGGCACCTGCATGGGCCTTCTGGAGGAGAACGTTCCAGATAGATATGCCTGCTACATCTGCCGGGACCCACCAGGTGAGAGGAGGCAACGCCAACATCCAGTGTTTCCTCTCAAAAATTATTATAGCACTCATAAAAATGTTTTATAGCAGTGGTGGAAGGAGGTCGTTTTTGGTTTTGGTTCCAGTGACGGCCATAGCATTAAAACTGTTAGAATTTGAATACTTGATTATGATTAAAGCACTACTTCTAAGCACAGGGTTTATGCCTGTTTCCGCCTTTTTAAGAAAATTGTGCTCAATTAAAATGTTTTATTAACTTGGTGGTGGTAATATTGCTGTCATGGCTCACTACTGCTAAATGGATGTAGATGCAACACTGAACATCCACCTCTCTAGTCCCCACATCTTTTGTACTCCCACCTTGCTTGTTCCATTCATGATGACCTTATTTTGCGTTTCTGACCTCATCATGTGACCTTGTGTTCTAGGGCAGAGGCAGAGCCTGCGCTACTGGTACGACCGCGAGTGGCTGAGCAACGGTCATATGTACGGCCTCTCCTTCCTGGAGGAGAATTACTCTCACCAGAACTCCAAGAAGATCGCTGCCACACACCAACTACTGGGGGACATACACCATGTGGTAGAGGTTCTCAACGGCCTGCAGCTCAAAATGAGTGTCCTGCAGTGAGTACAAGGGAATCTATAGAGATGGAAAGGGATATGTTGGCCTCCAAAGTCTGTCAATTTTGAATGAAAAACGCCAAGACCCTTGTTCTGTTTCTAGCTAAACAACTGTGTACTTACAGATGCATTATTCATTAGGTTTGGGAATATCCACACTAGCTAGCATCTGTATCATGATGTTCAGCCACAGGAAATAGAGGGACACAATGGCAGAAGTGGGCGGGGTGTATATGGTGAATAAGATGTCATTGACTTGCCCAACAACAGAGGACACAGAAACATGCTAATTAAATGCATAGCCATGAGGAATAATGGTCAAAGAATTGGACCGTATAAGTGAACTGTGAACAAAGTGTCAACGTTTTTAGATGTATACTAATGTAACAGGTAAGCATGTTAGATTGCATGAATCTGATCTTAAAAGACCCCGTGAAACGACATTCAGAATGTGTTTCACTTCTGTAGTTTGATGTGTTTGATGTCCAAGTTAAACACGGATGTGGGACCAGAACTTTACATTAGAGGGGACTCTATTTGAACGTTCCGTTAAGATAAAGGCAAGATGGAGAGTGACGATTTTAGCCCTCACTCCATTGTTTAGGACCGGTGGGAAGACGGTGGTTTAGATATTACGGGAGTGGGGAAGTGGGATTACTTTTAAATTGCTGATTTTATGAGAATTTTTATGTATACCCCTGAGCGCAGCATGGGTTGGCAACAAGATGTTGCAGTTTTCCAGGAATAGAGAAGAATGAAGTTTGATGAATAAAAAATATGTATAAATAAGAATGATTTTTGGTGTATTCATTTTACCAGGGACATAAAGTTGACAAGATGAAAATGTCTCTTTTTCAATTTCAGTGAGTGTCTAAATCTAGCTATGACTTTGTGTCTTCGTCAGGAGCAAGACCCACCCTGACCTGAGGCTGTGGTGCCAGCCCTGGAAGCTGGCGGAGAGGCCCTGGAAGACCTACGACTCG
>OMKL01006479.1:3500-15289 GCA_900302295.1 Parasudis fraserbrunneri
CCATTGTTTTATATCACTGTCTCAGAAGCTAACCATATGGATGTTTTGTTATAGAGATTGGTTTAAGCACTTAATCCTATCTGTTTGGAGATGACATGACTACTGCATGTCTCAAAAGTTTCAGGCCTCCCTTGTGTTGGTCTGTGACACTCAGCTGTCTTCTGTAGCCTTTGTGAGTCAAATTGAATAAACTGCCCAAGCCCTTCCAAAGTTGTATTGGTGTCCGCCTGCCTCTTCCTCTTGCTGAGACTCTGACAGGACAACCTGGGGAGAGAGCTCAGGTGAACAGCAGGTGGCTATTGAATCGGGCCCCTCGGAATCAATTGAGTACCCCAGAGAGCCTCTGTTGCCAGGGCTAATCTTGGCCAATAAACCACGGGTCACTAAGTGTGCAGCCGAGAGTGATTCATCCTTCTGTGGAAAAATCAAAGGGGGCCCGCTGCTGTGCTGGCAGCCTGGCATGCTGGCTCTGCAGAGCCTCTGGAGACACCACATTAAGGCTGAATTGTCTGGTTCATTTTCGGGGGACCAGATCCATAGCATGAAATGCTGACGAGTCAGGGAGGGTACTTTGGTAGCTGGTATCTGAGGGCACCGTGCCATTTGAAGTCTATTACAGTTATTACATTTATTATAATTTCAGTCCACATATACTAAGTACAATTAAAGTAAGTAAAATAGCTACAAATTGAAAATCTCTTCCATGAATGCCCCCTTGCTTTTCTAAGAAATCGTATTGGGCAAACTCTGGCTACTTCTGGTATGGTAATCTGTAAATTTACCACCAGCTGCATAGCAAAGAAAATGTAGTCATTTAAAAAAGAAAGCCAGTATATATTGTATGTACACTTTCCACTGAAACTCCTACCTCTTTTTTCACTTGAGTTTCTGCCCATAAAATACTCTCTGCACGTCCCTATAGCAGCCATAGTTATTGAGCTGTTGTGACTGTTATGGAATAACAAGGTAATAGAACTGACGAGAGGCAAGGAAATTGACTTGATTACATCTGGAGAAGTGGTGGTTATCTGATTATGTTCCCTTAGTCATCAGTTTAACTCTCACCCTTTCAACCAAAAAAATTAAAACAACAAACACCTTAGTGTTGAATTTTCAACAACAGCTAACCACAAGATTAGCATATTAACATGCAATTTAAGCATTTATGCAGGTAACTCCAACCTTTCATGCTGTAAAAGATTGTGTTGTTGCTGGGGCTCACACGCTCATCCATTGCTGATTGTTGTGACACACAATATTGGTGCTCTGAGGCATTTGGCATCAAATGTTTAAGAATGAGAGGAAGTTTATTTGAGGCTAAATAGTTTTAAATTTTGGGTCAGATCATAACAAAGTGCACATGAGTGTAATGAGGTTTAAACCACGTAGTCCGTTGGTGTAAATTCACTCCTATGTTAAATTCCCCCGCTTTACTAATTGGATTCCTTTCAGGTGGCGGACAGGATTAGACAGTGGTATTGATCGTGGTCACGTGTGCTGGTGAATGGAGGGTTCATGGTTCGTGGCTGGTCGGAAGACAATAGCCCAGTGCAAAGTGCCTGCCAGTAGCTAGTGATCACCTGTTATAATGGTGCCATGACTATGGTAATGTGGTTGAGCCCAGCTCTCTACATTCATGTCTCCCTTTTTGCCCCCAATGTCCCCCTGTATCCAAGGAAATATTCCAGGGCTCCCCACAGGAGACATGATAACCTGTGTTCCTGTCATCATTGCAGCACTGTCTGTACACACTTCAATGCAGTTAGTCCAGTTTTTTCCACTAACCTCATAAAAGCTTCTTGATTTCCTTTTTCCCATTCATAGCAAGCATTCTCATTCATAGCAAACATAGGCTTTGAGAGAAGATGTGACAGAAAGTAGATCTACAGAAAGTAAAAAGGTTATATTAAAATAATATTAATTGTTTGCTTTTCATTATTTATTTAGTTGAATAATTACTTGTGTCTTGACGTATTGTGATGTATTTTGTAATTCATATTTTCAATAATTTTATATCATCTCATGGCCCCCCTGGCAGCTCTCTTTCCCCTTCCAGAGGGCCACTCCAACGGGTTGGATGCCAGCGCCTGATGGAAGATTCAGTTCCCTTCCCCATCTTCTCTCTCCCCATCCTCTCCCCATCCTCTCCCCATCCTCTCCCCGGCCGAGTGCACCTGCCCTGCTCCGATTGCATCATCCCCAAGCAGCCAATCTTTGGCTCTTGCAGCTTTGCGCATTCTATCACATTACAATTAAAAATGTGAACTTATTGTATGTGTTTGTGTTATCTTTGGTGTAGGCCGAACTAGTGAAGAGATGACGGAAGTTGGGGAGGGCAAGCATTGGTAGTATTCTCCTTTCTGAAAGGATTAGTGGTGAGGTGCCTGAGGACCCGGTTGTGCCCCAGGTATAATGTCCTTGGGAGAGACTTGTTTTGCAGCTGGTGAGGATGTATTTTAGGGTTTCTTTGCAGCTGGTGAGGATGTGTTTTAGGGTTTCTTTGCAGCTGGTGAGGATGTGTTTTAGGGTTACCTTGCAGCTGGTGAGGATGTATTTTAGGGTTACCTTGCAGCTGGTGAGGATGTGTTTTAGGGTTACTTTGCAGCTGGTGAGGATGTGTTTTAGGGTTACTTTGCAGCTGGTGAGGATGTGTTTTAGGGTTACCTTGCAGCTGGTGAGGATGTGTTTTAGGCAGAGTGTTCGGCAGAGTGAGCATGCTGGATCTTCTTCAAACAACTGGTTCAGGTTCTTAGGAGTGGGGAGAACATCATAGGTGGCTCTGATGATGACGCTAATTCTGCCTTCCTCCATCTCCCAAAGATCCTTCCAGGTGAGTTTCCCTTGCTCATATTTTCCCCATCTTGTCCACTGGCCCTGCTTGGCCTAAGAGATGGCCTTCGCACACCATCCTGCCTCCTGATGTCGATGTACCTCTTCTACCGCAAGCTTTCTCCTCTGGGTGTACTGTATGTTGCCAGATAGATCTGCTTTTTCCAAGGTCAAATTCTGCTCCTCCATGCTGCACCTGACCTAGGATGTCTCTATGCCTGAGAGCTGACTTTGCCTGCTGTTCAGCCTCAGACAGGGTCCATATCCTCCCTGTTGACAAACTGGGAACAGCTGCCCATATTATGGAGTCTTGGGAGTCATGTCCAGTCTTACCTTGGTGCATTTGTAATCTTCAGTAAGGCTAGAGATATGTAGCTCCAGACAACCATTTCCATATAAGCCAATATTGTTGATTGTATGAGTCCAGGCCATTTCTTTATGTATGAAATTACCTGTTCTCCAGTTTTTCGACTTTGGTGACAGGAACCTCAAAAACCTACTTTGATATAAATATTTTTTATATTTTTATATATTTATATATTTATATATTCATGTTCTAAATAATTCTAAACAAATATTGGTTATCATGGTTGTAATGGATTACACGTAACTGGATTACATAATTAAAATACAAAAATTTGGTAACTGCAATCAGTAACAGTTACTGAGGAAAACAGAGTAATCATATCACAGATATATATTGAAAAACTAGTGATTACTTGTTGGATTACTCAGAAGAATGTTTGAATGGGGAAAAGGCATTCTGATCGTGAGACTAAGGACATCGACATCATCATACACTACTTGAAATAATGTTAGTCATGACTGTAGACAATGATAATAAACATTATTCAAATAACTAATTTAAGTCTGTAAGTTAGAATAAACTGTCCATTTTACCCTCCAATTCTTTATATTTAAGAGGCAAAGTGATCCTATAGTAATTAAATGTAATCAGGTTGCATTACTGTGTAGGAGTAATCTAATTGATTATGTTACTAATTACAATTGTAGACAGGTAATCAGTAATCTTTAAAGGAATGCATTTTTTATCACATTTAGAGTTTGAACATAGGTTTTCATTCTGTCGCCCTGCAAATCTCAGTTCTCACGGTGAGTGCACCTCTTGGCTTCAGAACACAATTACAATGATTCAAAGCATTCTCTTCTAACAGTGCAGCAACTGCAGTTAGCCTGTAAGTGACTCAAGGTACCATAATCTTTTTGTTGAAGGAATAGAAAGCTGAGAACCCTTAAACGGACACTTCACTGATTCATTCCACTGTAAGGAATGTATTAATGGCTATGTGCACAGAGTAACCTGGTGATTGATCATATTGCGGTTAAGGTCTTATTAGGGTTAAGCTGCACTTTAGTAACCCTGTTTCCATAATTAAACCAATTAACAGAAATTCCTGTCCATCTGTGGTGTCATGCCTGAACAGTCTGCCTGCATAAAGTTTTAAACGGTGGGGTCAGCAATTAACCTCTTTGAGTAATAGTACGTTATTTCTACTGCATGGGAAAGAAATATGATGATTACTCATCATCATCTGCAGAAATTAGAGGGCGTTTTGCTTGCCGCCACATTGTTGATATCAAAGCGTAACGGCACCCATGCCCTGTGCGGCTGAGTTTGCGCTTATGGCAAAAGTCAATTATGAAGGGAGCAACATGTATACATGCCACAACAAGCTGTTTTTAATAAGCTAAGACATTTTAAACAGGTTTCTCATAACCAGCTTACACAGGTTAATCTGACCAGGCTATGAGGCTTATATGTGTTGACCCAAAACCAGATGACCTCCCTTAAAAAAGGTATCATGGTATCTCTAAACAAGTATCATGGTATTTCCGTCGTTTTTAGGTCACTACGATGATGCTAGTGACCAAAAAAATTTAAATACCAGATATTACCACGGGTATCATGGTTTAGATTGGATTATACCATGATATTATTTAAGTACAGAGATGGTACCATTGCAGTACATAACTTTTACCATGGCAGTATCATGGTAAATTATTTATACAATGGTCTGTACCACAGTAAAACAGAAATTACCTTCAAAGTACCATGATACTTTTTCACAAGGGTTGAGAAGCCACGTTAAAACTGGAATTTTCTGGGCATGTAAACAGAGCCACTGATAGTCTCCCAAATCAGATGTATGTAGACAGCACAAATGAATGTGTTGTGATCCGATAACAAACCGTATCCTTTGGGGTAATCATGTTGTCTCAGTGACAGACATCAAGGGGCCATGTGCCTTGCAGTTGGTAATGAATAGTGAATGGCAATTGTCAGGACAAAGGGTGCATGAGTGTTATGCAACAGGCTGTGTCCAATCACTGTGAGCAATGTGTTCCCATGGGAATAATGTCTAGCTATAGAATGCCGCTGTGTTGTGGCACCTTCACAGAATGTGTTGACAATCACATTTCCTGCCAGCAACACGTCTGACATACAATAAATGTCACTCAGGGATATCTACTTCATAAACTTAATCCCATTGTAACAATTGTAATGTATAGGCAGATATTGTCTATTTCCTTCAGATAATAAACACTATATCGCAAACTGTTACACATATCAACTGTAAGCTTTAATCAACCATTTTACATTTACTTTTATGATGTATTGAAATCAGGTTTGGGATCAATTAACTTTCAATTCAATTAATTCAGGAAGTGGATTTTCTCTCAAATTCAAATACTGAAACACCTTTGGGATGAAAAGGTTGTACTATCCCAACCTATTGACAAGTAAATGAGAATGGGTGTTCCATCATTGTCGATAGATTCAATCAAAGTGAATTGATCCCAACCTTGACATGAAATGTGCTCACCCAAAAATAATTACATGTGTTGTCCAGACTTGTTGCTCACCTGCTAAAGTCTAACTCTAGCCAGTGCTAGATGTAGGGCAGACTCAACCTCTCTTTTGTGAGAAAAAAAATCTAATAATTTGTACTTTCCTTTCATAATCACCAGTTCTAAAAACCCTGGAGAAATTCAGTGTACTTATTATAGTCTACTTTGCTTAAAGGTCCACCATTCCCTTCTGACCGGTCTTTTCATGTTTCTATGGAAAAAGCAGAATTTTTTTTTTTGTTTCATAACAAGATTAGATGCTATCCATAATTGGCCTTAGAAAGATAATAGCAGTAGTTATTGTGATATCTTATATAACCATCTGTTTATATGCCCTCTACATTCATCCTGATAACAGCAGCAGTCTGGGTCTATAGTTGACTCTTCAGGGGCGGCTTGTAAAAGTTTACTTTTCAGAGCGCTTAATTCACTTAGGCCATCTTTTTCTTCTCTTGCTCCTCTGTTTCTCTCTCCCTCCCTCCCTCTCTCTCTCCTTCTCTCTCCCTCTCTCTCCTTCTCTCTCCCTCTCTCTCCTTCTCTCTCCCTCCCCTCTGTAGCGAAATACTTTAACAAGACTTAAATCATATTCTCACAGCCACATAGCTGCTTTCTCCCTGAGATACCCTTACAGTGTATACATCCAATTTAATCAAAGTTTATTACTATCCATTTGGATGTTCGCCAAACAAAGCAGGTCTGAGCAGAGCTATACATTATAGTTTTCATCTTCCCCTTAGTTCTCAGTGCAGGAATGTGATCTCTCAATCCACCCAGATCTCCCGTAGCTGAATGTGAGCCATGCGTGAACCCAGTGGCCCCGATGTGGATCATCGGTCCTCATACTTCAGCCTCGGTACAGGCCCCGGACCCTCCAATTCAATAAAAATACCAAATGACCTTGATTAAAACAAATCTTACTGAGAGCTTTATGATGTGCATTGTTGGGTACATGCATGTACATGAGTTTCAAGGTCTGTCTATTGTGAGGATAAAGTGGTCTTTCCAAGTGACTAATCCTCTTTACTGTTAACCATTATATATCCTCATATCCTCTTCTGAACCGGCTCCTAATGTTTTCAATAGCGTCTTCAGTTAAGACACAAAGGCATGACGTCCTCCTTTATTGGAGTTGGTTCTAAGTCTACCCTGTTGGACCTAGTTTTGGTTCTGGTGCAGATTGTAGCATTATGGCTGTTCTAATTTGGATACTTGATAATGATTATGAAGTACTACCTCAAAGCACAGAGTCTATGATTGTCCCTGCTTTTTAGGGAGGCTGAGCGCAATTATAGATGGTTTCACTGGAATTCTGGTGCTGGGGAGCAGTTTGGACCCAAGTGTATTTCCTGTCAACTATTGCAGTAGCAGGCGTTGCAACGGGAGGTGGACATGGGTCCTTTCTGGAGTGTTATTGTTGTCACATTGAAGTATTTTGTTTGTTGTTTTACACCAGCGGTGGTACTGTTCTTACTGTGCTGGCCCACCAATGCTGGATGACTGTGGGGGAGGCACTGGCATGTATATATGTAAGAGTTATTGGGGTGCCGGAGTGGTTCCTTGTGGCTGCCTTTTTAAGTTTTGTTTTTTTTCTTTCCGTTTGTATTTGTTTGTTTGTTTCTTTTCCCTTTTTTCTTTTTTTCTTTTAATTATTATTGTTATTCTTAATTTTTTTTATTACTATTATTGATTGTGAACCCTCATACATCTGTATCATATGTTAAAATGAATAAAATATAAATGATAAAAAAGACACAAAGGGATGACACGGATGCATGTTGTCAGCTGCGCATCATCTTTCCCAATGCCTTCAGTTGTGTCTTTCATAACAGACAAGGTACAGTAGCTTGCACAGTGTATGGATTACATCCCAGGTCTCACCTACTATAACACCTGTGCATGGCCTCACTGATAGACCTGTGATGTGATTATGTTTCCTCCTTGCCATCCCTGGTCCTGGCAACACCTCCCAGCAAACTGATCCAGACAGGGGTCACCAAGTAGCCGTGAAGACCTGTCAGCTGCAGGTGTCAAATACAAGTTCGAGGCAGGAGGCCCTCCCATGACGTGGCTCCTACCCAAACAAGCCCCGGAGATTTGTCTCGAGTCCACTACCAACCCCCTTTCACACCTCTCCACCCATCCCCTCCCCACCCCCACCCTCATGAGGGCTGTTGTTTACTGCTAGCTCGGGTTACCCGTGTCGCTTTTGGAAGCATTGGGTCTCGTGAAACCAAAGAAATGACCTGGAATTTGATCCCTTGACCTCTGAGACGCGTGAAAGGTACTCTAGTGATGAGACTGCACTCACATGACAGTTTGCTCACAGGAAAAACTTCTGGGATGGCTCATGAAGGCCTTTGGTGAGGTGATCTATCAAAGTAATGACATTTTCCACATTGACACAAAAAATTGTATCAGTAGTTTTTGAAATCCTTTAAATGTGCCAGCCTTCACCTGATGTTTTTCAATTTTAACACTTTGCAAATACAATAATATTGCAATAGTGAGACACAACAACAGTAATCTCAAAGACATTTCTTTCCTTGGAACAGGTTTAGAGGGGGAGAAAATCCTACATATACTATGTCCGAGCTCAAACAAAGAAAAGAAATCAACACACAGCACACAGTATGCATGGTTTCATGTTTCAAGTCACACATTTCAAACTGGTTCAACCACTTCAAACCAATATACTATAACCTAAGCGCCAGGAGTGTCAGTGAGCTGCAGTAGGATTAGTATCCTAGAGTCCCACCTGTCATGTCTGCACACTGGGTTAGCAGTGATGCATCAAAACTTTAGAGCAGTGTTCTATTGTGCGGCAATCGTCGTGTTATGCCTGAATGATGGGTATGTGATGGATTGCTCTGTTCTGACTGGTTGCTGTGCTAAGTAAAAACACGTTGAGTTGATGCTACGACTGCGTCATAGTTTGATTGTTACGAACACAATATTTTGTGACGAAGATGGCTGATAGTTCTCTCCCACCACCTGCCCCCTTCCTTGCATTGCCAGGCGAGACTCTGATACCTTGAACTCGCTGCTTACAGTCCTTTGAAACTTACCTCATAGCATTGGAGCTAACCGACATGAGCGCCACTCTGAAGAAGGCACTATTACAACACTGCGCGGAGGGTCAGTGTGTGCTTGGGACATAAGGGAACAGCACCGACATCAGCTATGACACAGCGGTTGGCCTTTGAACACACACTTCGCTGCCCCACAGTGCACTCTTCTTGGCTGACTAGCTCATGCAAGATCGATGCGCTGCAGGACGAGATGATCCATCATCATCCATGACCTGCTGATTGAACACACATACAACGCTAAAGTGTGCGAGATACTTACTCAAATCTGATGGCCTTGGTACTTACAGACCACTTTCAGCCCACTCCCACTATGGTGACTCCAGGATTGATATGGTTGGCTCAGTCCAGGTGACTGGCTCTCTGTGATGGGGTCTTGGCCGAACTACAGCAGCTGCTGGAAGCTTGTACCATCGAGCCAGTGGACGCTTTGCCCTGGGTCTCAAATCTAGTGGCAGCGAGGAAAAACAGAGGGGCTCTGCATGTCTGTGTGGATCTACATGCAGTGAATAAGGCTGTGACTGACAAATATTCACTTCCCACCCCAAAAGAGCTCACAGCTCAGTTCTATGGCTTTACAGTGTTCTCTAAGCTGGATCTCAGACAGGGATATCTCCAGGTGCCTCTTCACCCCAGCAGCAGAAACCTCACAGCCTTTGTGACCCATGCAGAAGTGTTTTGCTACACCAGGATGCCCTTTGGCCTCAGCTCCTCCCCCAGCTGCTTCCAAAAAGTGATGGTCTCTGTGCTGGCTGGCATACCGGGCGTAGCCATTTACTTGGATGACGTGGTCGTGCATGGGGCCACCACTGAAATCCACAACAAACGGCTCAAACAGGGTTTTTTCAGCCCTGGCCAAGCACAATCTCACTCTAAATGGTGAAAAGTGTGTCCTCTCTGTGCTGGCCATTGAGTATGTGGGGTCTGGCTGTCAGCAGGTGGCATAACTCCACTCCAGTCAAACATGGATGCCGTTCAGGTCATCCCTGAACCCAGGTCAGCTGTCAAGGTCACCTCCTTCCTGGGCATGATGGGCTATTACCTGAAGTTTCTACCTCAGTACTTTGCCACCACAGCCCCGCTGCACCAGCTGCTACGTAAGGACGAGTCATAGGTGTGGTCTCAAACGTGCACGGATGAGCGTTGGCTCACTTCGATATCTCCAGCCCCACCCTCGTCACTTGTGACGTGTCTACCACATCGATAGGGGCTGTGCTATCACAGACCCACAATGGCATTGAGAAGCCCATCGCCTTCGCCTCCGATGCCCTCAACCCACGAAGCAGCAGTACTCAGTGGGTGAGCAGGAGGCACCAGCGTGCATCTGGGCCTGTGAAATGTGGCACCTCTACCTCTATGGCCGCTCCTTCACCCTTAGGACAGACCACCAGGCACTGATGGCGCTGCTGTCCACATCTGGAACAGGCCATAGACCACTGAGGCTACAACACTGATCTGACCGTCTCCGCCAGTACCATTTTAGCCTACAGTTCACCCCAGAGACAATGTCGTCGCTGACCTTCTTTCTCGCCCTGTCTCTGCCCCAGTCCAACGCGTGGGCAAACAGGAGCTCTTCTGCACTGTGGTCCCAGGTGTTCCCCGTGCGCATGTGTTGACTATGGCGCATGAGGGCCACCTGGGCATAGTGAAGCTGAAACAGCGCTGCCGAGACTTGGTGTGGTGGCCGGGGATAGATTGAGACATTGAGACCCTGGTCAAGGACTGCTCTGCCTGTCTTGTGAGTGGTAAGATGGGCCACCAGTCTCCCCCACCCCTGCAACCTCTTGCCTGGCCCTCCCAGCCCTGGGAGCACCTGCAGCTGGACATCTGTGCTGAGATCCACAGGGTCCCCCACCACCAATGGTTCTTGGTGGTTGCTTACAACCGGCACTCCAAATGGCTGGAGCTCACCACTACCGGCTTTGTTACCTCTCAAGTCATTATTGACTTCCTGGACTCTCTTCTCCCACTGGGGCCTCCTTAAAACCATCATCACTGATAAGACCTCAACTGGTCTCTGCAGAGTTCACCTCCTACCTGGAGAGCAACAGCATCTGTCATGTCCACACTGCCTACTATCTTCCCCAGGCCAACGGTGGAGTGGAACACTTCCACTAGTCACTGAAAAATGGCCTCAGAGCACACCTGGCCCAAGGGTGCTCCTTCAAACAGGCCATCCGCCACATTCTGCTGCATTACAGGGCCAGGCAGCACTCAACCATGGGCTTCTCCCCAGCCTCGCTCATGCTGGGCCATGAGCTCAACCTGCCTCTTGACAAGCTCAGCCCGTTCACACCCCAGGCACCTCCCCCTAGGGTCAGAACCTCAGTCACCCACCAGCAGAGGCGAATGAAGCAGCATTTCGACCAGTCAAAACGTGCCAGGGTGCCAGACATCACTGTCTCAGACTGGCTCAGGGTCTGTAGGCCCCACCGGGACAACAAAATGGCCTCATTCCTCTCCCCTCCAGTCACCTAGCAGTGTTGCATCAAAACTTTAGAGCAGTGATGGGTATGTGATGGATTGTTCTGTTCTGACTGGTTGTTGTGCTAAGTAAAGGTACGTTGAGTTGATGCTACGACTGTCTTGGTTTGATTATTATGAACACAATACCACCACCCTGCCCTGGACAACATACGGTATACAGCTCCAGAGGCACTGGAGGCCATGTCCTTCAGTGGTGGGAATGTGAGCCATAGTTTACACAGGACAAACACAGAACCAGCCCTATGGGAACATGGCTGCTGCTCTGTGGCTTTCGTGTGTGGTGGGAAGTGTTATTGCAGTTACATAAGAGACTCAGTTACAGTACAGTAAACAACATGCTACGCGGAGGGATGCATGCATGGCAAGAAAGAGATAAGTGAGAAACCAATGGAAAATTCTTGGACCCTCAAGAGAAATAGTGACTTATAAACAAAAACTACAGAACTGACAATTGCAGTCCCCAGCAGTCCCTCGACGCTGACAAAGAAATGTTTTGATGAGCCTGAAGAAGTAATG
>OMKL01006496.1:3980-15324 GCA_900302295.1 Parasudis fraserbrunneri
TTACTTTCATTAGACGCAGCTCGGAGCTTGGCATGGGAGCGCGGGTCATACGAGGACAGCCCAGAATAGGAAAAACAGCCCAGACACAGCCTGCAGCGAAGCACTAAGAGTGGCAGAGATCCAGCAGAAACTACTGTTAGTACACTGGCCAGGGAGTCGCCTGAGAGCCAATGAATGTACAAGCTGTAGGTACACTACACACACACGCACGCACGCACGCACGCACGCACGCATGCACGCACGCATGCACTCACACACACACACACACACACACTTATGTATCCATGTGGCTGCACTCTTAAAGCTGTCAGGTGTTAAGTATATGTCGAAACGTAAACGTATATAGATACATATCGCATACATACAGTTTTATGATTCTCTCCTCACTGGGGAGGCAATGAATACTACCAACAGTCACGGTCAAAATACAGTCCTGTCCCTTATGTTCGTCAAGCGTTTGAGTAGGCTTGCGGTTACTAAGCAACCGTCATGAAGTCCCACTCAGGCTAATCCATCTATCAAGGCAAGGTCTGGCTGTGACTGGGTGGAACCTTCACTGCACACTGATACATCACCTTGGATCAACCAGCATCTTTTGTCCATGAAAGCTGTGCTGATGCCCACCACTGAACATCGCTTTGTTCACTGAAGGCCTATTTGCTATCTTATCAAAGTGCCTGGTCATCAAATCCTGAAATTAAACAGTTTCCAAAATATTTATTTTTTTGTGTTTTCTCTGGGAGGGGAAAAATATTCCTGAATGGGCAGTGTTGTTTCTTGTGACTTTTCAGCCAATAAACCAATACAATTAAGAGATCATCTTGGGACAAACTTTGCCAACTGCAGCCAGATTTTTATTGTTGTTGTTGTTGTTGTTGTTGTTGTTGTTGTTGTTGTTGTTGTTGTTGTTGTGGAAATCAAGCACATTTCACAAAGGGAAAAGCTAAAAATTATTATCCAAGCTTAAATTCCAATAGGGCAATTAATGTGATTTTGATTCGTCTTGACTTCTACATAATTTATCTTGAATATTTGGCATGAATTCTTGGCTGTGCTCTGTTCTGCTCAATATCCTGTCCCCAAGACAGCCTTTACAGGGTCAGTCATACTGTCCATTATCAGAGCAACACAGGGACTTTCTCAGGACGAGGCTTCCTGGAAGGGAGTCTTTATCTGGGCCACTTATTGAAGTAATTTAATTGTAAAAGCTGTTAAAAGGAAAATGCACCAGAAAACAGAATTCATTCTTATGATCTTGGACAGTTCAGTCCAAATCTGTCAATACAAAGAAGTGTTTCTCAGGGCTGTGTGCAGACATCTCTGGGGATAGTGGACTCTCACACCCTTTCCCTACGTTCTATATCTCCTATATCTACACATTGCCTCACAATCATACACAAACAGACACCATGCTCATTGCAGCATTTCTTTGATTTGCACATTCTTTCCCCTTCCATTGGCAATTGGCATGTTATGTTTGGAAAAAGCAATACTTTAAAGGGGAACACCACCAAAATGAATACTTCTAATATGTTATTTACATGGCCTAGGGGAAGTTCAATCAATATTTAAAATAACAAATAACATGAGCAACTCTCTCCCAAAGCCAGAAACCAGAGAAGTAAGACTCAAACTTGTGATGTCATCAGGTATAAAGTCTGGAGCTGCTCCACTGACAATGAATGGGAGACTGATTTCGTGGACCCACAAAATGTTTGTTTTAATTTTTCTAACCAAATGAGCTGTCTTCTATAGAAGTTTTCTCAGTTCTGAAACAGAAAATGTACCCATATACTCAGAACATTTCCCTGGGTGCTCTCAGCAAAATCTTTCCCATCTTTCCCAATTCATTGTCTATGGAGCAGTTTCAGACTTGATACCTGATGATGTCACAAATTTGAGTTTTAGCATTGGGAGAATGGTATTCATTTTCACAAATATTTTTGGACTGTCTTAGGCCATAGTAACAACAAGTATGAAATCTGAAATTGGGCGTAGCTCCCCTTTCAAGTGCTAAGTTTTCAGTTAAGGCACAGTATAGGCTAGCGTATGCAAGCTCATTGGCTTACCTTTCTAATGGCTAATCTTCTGTATTAGTCAATGCTCCACCATTTGAAAATAGTGTCAGTAAATAATGATTTAAAACAAGATTTACCTCTAGACAATTACCCTGTCACATCTTCACCTGTTGCGATCACATGGAAAAAATGTAGTAGACTATGATTCTAAAAGCTTTGGAGACAGACTTAATACAGTTATTACAGATTCAGGCCTTCTCAAGGCTTCATAAGCCCACTTTAAGGAGCCTCAGTGTTGAAAATACTGCACAATGCACTTTGTCAGATCCATAGAAAACATCACTTCTATGTTTGTAGTTGTTTGAACATGTTTTAGACTGATTAAACTGATTAGACTGATTAAAAACTTCTAAGTAATTGGACAAAAATGGTCAAAATCTAGATTTAACATTTCGTGTGTTCGAAATACCTTCAAAATACCGTGGAAAACATTCCTCTACTCAAAAGCCGTTCAGAAGTACTGTAGCAGGATTTGTTAAGTGGATGTTGTGAGAAAAATAAATGGATTTGTCAAACTCAATAAATCATCTACCTGGAATATGAGTCCCCAAGGCGTTAACATGGTTTGACATATAGATACATTATAGGCTACCATACCTGGATGTTTAGTATGTCTAGTGTATATTCTAGGAATATGGTGTGGCTGGGCAGATTTCTAGAAGCCACAACCAACTTTTTAAAAGCATGATCCCACAAAAAAAAAAGGTGAGAAAGGGGTCATGTGACTTTTCAACAACTCCCCTTCATTGCACAGGGATGAACTTGGTATCACTAGACTAGATACAGGTTCTGGGTTCTAGTTTCAGTCTATCACTCTGATTCTGTCATAAAAATAGATAGACATATATAATTGTTTTTTCGCATGTGGTGCATCTCCGTTTTCTGATCCTGCAGGGCATTTTAAGAGTGGTGGGGCCAAGGAGCAAGGGCCTGGGGCCCCCTAGAGGCCTGTTTGTGCACGTTTGCTCTCTCCCAAAGACAGAAACAAGACGAATGACTACAAAGTTGTATTGTAATCAAGATACACAGCCTGGAGCTGCTCCAATGACAGTGAATGGGAGAAAAACTCTTTTGACACTCTGAAAGCACCCAGGGTTATACAGAGACATTTTCTGGTGCAGAACTGTGAACACCTGGAGAAAGTAAAGCTAATTTTGCTCCAGAAACTCAAACAATGATTTTATGAGTCTACAAAGAAAGTGTTACATTTTTTAGAGCGACCATATGTACAAATAATCAAGTCAAGAATGGCAGATGCAGGTGGTAATATCAGCTCCTGGCATCCACTCAGCTGTCTGAGGCGGAGAGTATTGCCAACATCCAGGGAGGTATTGTAGAAACGGATGGCAGGTGGCACAAAGGAATGCCTAAACCGCTTATTAGTAGAGGTGAGATTAGGCGGTGAGTGACTTTGCTCTTCAGCCATGCCAGCTCAGCGTAGAGGGGGTGTGACACGTTGTTCATAGTGTTGGTAGGTTTAGCCATCTTTCTTTTCTCCACCAAAACCTCTAGAGCAATGCTGCCAAAAATAAAATCAGGTTACATTTTATCTTTCAATACTCATTTTTGTTTGAAGGATTACGGTAAGTGATTACCAATCAAGGTTTTATCACCAAGATTGTGTAACACAGTATAAAACATGACTTCAGCAGGTAAGTGCAATGTGAACAGTGTAACACAGTATTAAACATAACTTAAGCAAGTAAGTGCAATGTTTTTCACATTCAGAGATAACTATTTCAGACTTTTCCCTTTCCTTTTTTGTGTAAAGCTTAATAGAATACTTTAATACATATAACTGTTCTTACACTTGAACGTTAGCAGCAGCTGCAAATGCATTTGTATCATCCATGTGTAAGTCTGTGGTAAGCCCTGGAACTGGAGTACACTTCCTACTGGAGTGGCTTAACCAAAACCTGGAATGGGTTTAATGTTCACAACATCACAACCCTCCTAACGGTTGAGAAAATGATAAGATATTCTATTTTGTCTATTATACAAACACATCGACATTAGACTTAAGCCATTGTTATTTACTTGTTACATAAAAAAAAAAAATCCATTCAATCTAGTCCATGTCCATGTTATGTTTCAGCCCTTGGCCCTCCATGCCAAAAAGCTTGGGTCCCCCTGCTGTAGAGGGCCCAGAGATAGTCCAGTGACAGAGCTGGACTAGGTGAGAATTTTCCCTTTAGGTTATGTTCTCTTTAAGTTCAGCAACTGAGGAGTGTTCAGCACTGTGTGTGCACATTTTTGTATTTGAGAGGGGAGGGCAGTGACCCACCCGATGATAACAAAAATCATTACTGTACCATACTGTATGCCTACATGGTAAGTGATAGGGAACCCTGTAAGCCTCCATGCCTTCTCTTGTCCTCACGTACTTTTGATAATACCCTGGTTCATTGTAAAAATGTGTAATGTTGTAGGCTACTTTACTGTATGTGTTTAGTTCAAAATCATGAAGTACTCAAAAGCAACATGAATGGTTTAAAAAGAAATCAAATTCTGTAGCACTACCATTACACATCATTGTTTGTGACAGTTATTGTTGAGGCAGTAGAGAGATGGATGGTCTCTTGATTATTACCAGGAACCTGCAAGGACCACTTTGAAAATGACTTTTGAACAACCCACTTCATCCAGAACCAACTTAGTGTATCAACTTGATGTCAGTATAAGCATGCAAACAGCAGTGTAAAAATACCAACATTAGTTGATAGCTTTATAACATTTAAAAGCACCGTCAGAGACATTTGCACTGAAAGCTGATCTGCTGTTGCTTTAAAGAGAGTGGAGTTGGAACAAAGTTTCTTTGCATAATTTAGACGGCACTTTCCTGTTCCCTTACGAGGCAAGGTTCCTTCACCTCACATGACATGGGAAATGAATTACATAATTTCCTGGTCAGGTTTGATCAAGTTTGGGAACTAAACAGAAATGTTTGGAAAATAAGCTGTTACTCCTGACAGTGACACACATGATTGGATGTTTTATATAGTTGTTCACCCCACTGTCCTTTCAAGTGTGAGTAGTGCAGTGCCTGTTCAAAACGTGTCCATTCGGAACGCGTGCCCGTTCAAAACGTGTTCATTCGGAACGCGTGCCGGTTCAAAATGTGTCCATTCGGAACGCGTGCCCGTTCACAATGTGTCCATTTGGAACACATGCCCGTTCAAAACGTGTCCATTCGGAGTGCATGCTCGTTCAGAATACCCGGAAGTGCTGCTTGCAGAGAACCATGGTGTTGCTGCTCACAGTGTTCTTGAGAACCGCACATCCGATCAACTTCACATTCGACACTGCACGTACTTGGGCCCTCAGCGATACACCCGCCAAGTGTGAAGTCAATCGGATGAACGGTTCTTGAGAAAATCGAAGGACAGGCACACATACAGACAGAAACATTCCATTATTCCACTCCAACGCAAACAGATGTTGTTGTGAAGAATAATCTTAAGTCTGCCGCTATCAGCGTGCATCACATTGAACACTGGCCACAATCTTCAAATCCAGGCAATAAATTTAAGTCTCAAAAAAGTATGGAGTCCTGATATGGAAAATATATAGAAACCCTGGCTGTTTAGATCACATCTTGGGGAACTTGGGGATCATACTGCAGTGCTCCACTGTATCCTCGATCAGGGATATATAGCACATGGACATACATTATGTTATTACTGTATGAACTGTAATGTTTTGATACAGTAATGTTTCTTACAACATGTCAATGCCCCATTTGTGGCATTACAGTCTTCATTTGAATTAAGACATTGCCAGGAACAGGGTTCCATGTGAGCATTCGATATGAGGACACACAACTTACCACGTGCCACCAGTTACTCACTAGCCTGCAGGCAGAAATAGATTAGCAAAAGGAGCATAAACCAATTAGGCTTCAAAGAAAAATGTTAAATATTGTGAAAAGTATGATCTCACCAGTGTTGTCTTCTCTTGGTAATAACTTATTTCGTATTTGTTGTATATAATAAAAGGTGATGTCTAAATTCATAGGTTTTTCTGATTAAACTATTAATCTGTTTTCATTTAATATTCTCATGCTACAGTGAATGAGCAAAATCTTTTATGTTCCCTATCCTGTCTCTATTATGAGTATAAAATACAAAACATGCAAATCTCATTAAGTAATAAACATCTCATCTTTACTCAGTTTTGTACCTTCATCCCTAGTTAATAGAATCCAGGTCCAAGATCTGAGCTCTTGTATATTCTATCCAGAGTGATGGACTGGACTTTAAAGGTGTCTCCCATAGCATGAACAAGACACAAGTCTTGTTCTGGCCCATGTCCTAGCCCATAATCTGTGATGTCATACTGATATATATGGCTGCAAATAATGGAAACACAGAGAAGATTACTGAGAGAGCATCCAGGGTGATCTGGGGTTCAGAAAGAGGTAAAGGTTCAGGCAGACATTGAATGAGTCCACAAAGCCTGTCTCACATTAACTGCTCCTAAAAACCCTACCTTAACTCACAGGCCTTTTCTTAACATATAGGCTATATGCTAAGTTATAGGCTCTTAGGTTAGGGTTAGGGTTAATATATAGGCTATAGGCTAAGTTATAGGCTCTTAGGTTCTATGTTTTTGTAAAGTGTATTTGCTTTTGTGCAATTGTGCTTTTTTCCCATTTTTATTTAGATGTTAGAGTTTGTGAAGCACTTTATTACTTGTCTGTATTGAAATGTGCTATTATTTATAAATAGAGCTTTACTCACTTACTAACTAACTAATTGTAAAATAATTATAGACCGTTTCAGTGGAATTTCGTTGCTAGGGAATGGCTTGGACCCAAGTTTATTTCCTGTTGCAATGTTTGCTATTAGCAGTAGCTGACAGGAAATCAAATGTCACACTCATACACAGAGAGTTGGACAATGTTTCACTGTCAAACATCTCTGCCCCAAGAAGAGGTACTGTAAACTTACTCACACTACTTACACTTGTTTTGTTTTCCCATAACATATGGAATAAATAATATTATATTAATTCTTCCCTCTATATTTAGAAATACGGACCGAAAATAGTTGAAAAAGCTAAAATCTTTCACTTCATCTGATACATCAAGCATCTGTGCTGCTATGTTGAGTCACTCGTGTCCATGGAAACAACTGAACACAGCCATAAAGGTATTGTTTCCTTCCGAAGAAAAGAGCGTTCACTTTCTGCATAGCTCCTAAATGTTCAGACAAGCTTAATATTTGGTTATTTGTTATACTACATGCAATTCAAAGTTATTGCTGTTTTTTTTTCGTTCAGACTAATTTGGTCGCATGGTTCAGTAAATGGTTAGAGTTATAAGGCACTTGGGGCAGAGCTGTTTCAGGCTTTGTGACATACAGACCTAGAGCTCTGCGGATAGAAGTGCGATAAAATGTCTGTTTAGAATGTCAATGTTGTCAAGTTGAAACGGTCTATAGAATCATTGAAAGTTCCTGCCTGTTCATTTGTGTGACAATATTATAAGAAAAATTACTTCTGTGATTTTCTGTTGTTGTGATTGCACCAGACCACATGAATAACGTGCATTCTCAAAGCAGGTGGTCCTGTGTTTTCCTTTAGATAAGACGTGTTTATTCTTGGGTGCGAGGTGCGTGGCCTGATGACATGATGGCACGCAGGTCAAAGGGACACTGAGTAATATTGACCCTCTTGATTGTTCTCGGGGGAACCTGCCGTCTGTCACGGCTCATGTGCAGATGTCTGGTTAGAGCCTGTTTAGTCTGGACCCCGGGGCCGACATATATGTTTTCAGAGTAGCCTCACATTCGTCATCGAATCGATTTACACCCACGACAAATCTACATTTGCTTTCGGTGACGTGCGCCGGGAGGGTGACGTACAGTGTCACATCTCGTCCCATTTTCATAACTGTAACCGTGCATGCTCTTTGTCAGAATGTCCAGATGAGTAGGGGTGGTAGCGACTGTAATTTTCACAAAGGCTGAGGAAAATCTTGCATTGGTTTTTATTGTAAGAGATGGGAGAAGATCATCTCTTGTGTTGCTTGCTTGTGATGAGCTGTGTAGTCCAAATGTTTATGGTGATCTGTTAGATATACCAGACCTGGCTCTGAGCTAGCTTTCTGTTTAAGATTCCTAATTCCAATAGTACTATACTGATTTCAATATGTTACAACTGATTGCTGATTTGGATGCTGAAGGAATGAGTTTTGTTTTTCATTTAATGTCACATACAGTAGATATGTGGCATGTCCATGTTAAAAGAGTTTTTATATTTCAGCCTTTTTTGTTCCCCTATAAATGACACATTGATGCGAGTTATTTTCCACCTTCATTTTCCATTGCAGACCTACGAGCAGAAGATCATGCTGCTTTATAAAGCTGAAGTCAGAGACGTGACATGACAGGGCTTCTTCAGCTCAGGCTTTGTCCCGCTGTCTGGCAGTCACTTTTTATCTTCCTCCCTCGCTCCTGCACGCACGCACACACACACACACACACACACACACACACACACACACACACACACACACACACACACACACACACACATTAGAGTGCACGCTGACACTGTGGTGTAATGGTAAACTATAGGGCATGTTGAGGCCATGTATGGAGCCTGGGGACACTTAAATCTTGAGGGGACAATTTTCACACAGAAGGGAACTGTAGGCCCTTCCGCTGCTCTCAGAGTGGGGCAATCTTGAATCAAAGTAGAACACTGGAGCACACAGATATAAGGCTGTAACCTTGCAGGGCAGCTGACTTCACGAGATCACAAGATTGGACAGATCTAGACGAAGCTGTCTCAGAGCCATCATTGCAACAACAATGCTGTGTTCTGTTCTTGGTTGGTTAGCTTTTAATAAAAACGTGTCATATTTGATGCACGATAAGGACTTATTTATTGTGTATTTTATATTATCTTCCCATTACCACCATCTTTCTCTTCTTGTTCTGCTGCATATTTGAATGATTAATTGTGATCAAAGAGAGGGTCGCTGAAGCTTTTTTCTTTTCTTTTACACTGGAATAGATTTTTAATAAACCTTCACTGTGCTTCAAGCCCATACACATTTGTGGAAGTTATGCTCTGATAAAACAAATAAATATCACTGAAGATGCATCGCCATAGAGAATGACGGCGGAGGTTATGTTTTTGCCCCTGTGTGTGTGTGTTTGTATCTGTTATCATTGTTACACAGTCACAAAATTGCACACCTATTGATTTTGGTTACCCCATGACCATTCCTCTAGGGCCACCATCAGGCCAAACTGAGAACAAGATATCTTGAAAAGCAAATTCATGAGACAAAGAAGAAGAAATCTCCTCTAGTGCCCCCATCAGGCCAAACATTCCATTTTCAATTGAACATATCTAGTCATACAATCACAAAATTTGCTGTGAATATTCATGACGCATAGTCGGAGAAACATGTCGATTTTGGTGATCCCGTGACCTTTCCTCTAGTGCCACCATATGGATTTATTACCTGGGTCTGTTGAGACTGGCAATATCGACAACTCTTGTTTCTGTCATTTGCCCAGCAAATTGTTAAACGTGAAAGGAACGGCAAAGTGGGGAGATTGTTAGGCCTTGGCGGAGGTGTGCACTCTATTGAGTGTATTCTTCTAGTTTCTGTTCTGTTTTAATCTTCCTCATTAGAAAAGCCTTGAATGAACATTTTAATATTTTTGTCAGGAACAACTTCCATCCCTGACCGGCTGGTAAATGTTCAGAGCCTTTTTAAAATGAGAGCCGGGTGGGTGAGTGCCTGCTGGCTGGCTCACTCACCACGATTCAGACTCATAGGGTGTTTATACTGCTGTTACCATAGAGATGTCCCTCTCCACTCTCCATTATGTAAGAAAGTTTTAAAATTCATCTTTCTGAGGATGAAAAAGTGGGGAGCCTCAACCCCTGAGAGAGTGTTTGGTGGGGGGTGGGGGGGGCATAGAGTTCCTTACAGCTTCTAAGGAATGATCTGAATGACCTTGACGGCTTTACATCTATTCATATTTCCATCATTGTGGTATATAATGTACACATCCATTGATTTGCTGGATTGTGATGGAATTTGCTGGAAGGAATGAATGAATGTGTAGGTATGATGACTCGGTGGGCCAAGTGCATTAAAATGTCTGCCGCTGGTTAACTTTGTTAGACCTTCAGACCAATACGATGGTGAATCCTAGGCAGCTTCACATCTATCTGAGATAGCATGTTGACGTCAAGAATTTTAAATCTAGTTTCTGGTTTCATTTGCAATTGTTTTGGATAGATTTCCACTCCGCCTGGCTTTGTAACGATAAGCACCTTTGTGGAATACACATTTTTCTTTTATGCTAGTAAGATACCTAGCTGATTCCTCCGCACTGTGGAATGGGCATGGAGAAGTGAATTATGTCACAAAGAGGGACATACATATGCACCTGGCCCATTGTATAATGCAACTTCTCAGATTTCAAAGTGGTGGTTTCTGAGAGGAAGGTGTCTTTGTAAAGCTGTTCAAGAACTGCACCAAAAGGGGATGGGTTAAAAAAGAATCACTCATCAATGTTTTAATGAAAGAATGATTGATTCATGTTCTTTTCACTGAGAGGAAGAACAGAAAGAGAGATGAAATGAGGACAAGTCTGAAAGGATCTCTCTCTCTCTCTCTCTCTCTCTCTCTCATTCTCTTCGTTTCTTCCCACCCTCTCCTACCCTGTCATTCTGGGCTTAAGCTTTGCTAGACAGCAGGGGGAAATGTGTTACGTAGAGTTGGATCGCTGGGAGAGAGCCTCTTTATCTAACAGCAGGCAGTCGCGCCGATACCCGGGGGGGGGTTGGCCTGGCAAGGTCTGGGGTCACACCAGGGCAGGTCAGGGAGACTGGGCCAGTGGGTACAGGAGGAGCCCATGGCGCATGATGCCCAGAGGGCAGAGGAATGAGGTGGTGGATCGGTGGAGAATCAGGGAAATGAGAAAGAACGGTGGATTATTGTCTCAGCCACCCATCAATGGCCCAGGATAAGAGCAGAGTGCCGATCTGAACGAGAATCATCTGAGATTTGACTTGAAGGAACATTCTAACGAAGATGCCAGAGTGAGAGATTTCAGGTCCCCCTGGTGTGTGTGTGTGTGTGTGTCTTGAGTGGGGGTAGGCTACACACACACACACACACACACACACACACACACACACACACACACACACACACACACACACACAGACACTCTCTCTCTCTCTCTCTCTCTCTCTGCCCCTCCCTCTCTCTCTTACTTGTCAAACCCTTTATT
>OMKL01006530.1:9594-20203 GCA_900302295.1 Parasudis fraserbrunneri
CTGTTATAATCAGTAGTCATCAGTGTCACCTCATCCTCTGTGGACCCCCCAGGGTTGTCTTGTGCATCGTATCCATCGTCATCATCTTCATCGTAGTCCCCTCGCTGAACAAACTCGTTCTTGGTTCGCAGGTAGAGGTCCCACAGTTTACAAGCTGCTCTGTATTCAGGACTCTCTGGCTACACACATGCAAGACAGAACTCTTACTTTAAAGTCTCAGCTAAGTGAGTAAGTAATTAAGCCTTTATTTATATAACATCTTTCAATACAGTTTAATAACAAAGTGCTTAAAAAACTCCAAGATGAAAAATTAGCAGTTGCACAATAACAAATACACACATTACAAAAACAAAAAAAACAGCATATGACAGGTTAAGAGAAATGCCTGTAAGTAAGTAGGTTTTTAATGGTGCTTCTTAAAGTTAGCGACTGAATCAGCCAATCTGATACTTAGGGCAGTGGTTATTGCTAGATGATTTTCAGGGGCTGTGTAAAGATATGCAAATACATTATCATATTTATAATCTTTGGTATAGAAACTATTCTCTTGTGAAATAATGAACATTTCAAGTCTAAAGCCTGCCTCCAATTGTTAAAGCGACAATGTCCATTTCTGGCGCCTACTGGCCACAAGCGGTACAGGAGCCTCTTTGCTCTGTTGCTTGTGTGTGCTTTCTTTTTTTACATGCAGACTTTTTGCAGAGTGAATTCTTGGTTTCTTAGTGGTCAAGGTGGCTGCATATTTGTCTTCCATTGTTGCAAAAATTACCCCACGTTCTGCATACTTCTGGTTTCACGAGAAGGCTGACTAAGCTGGTCGCACCAGACCCTTTGAGGCTAGAGCAGTGAAGGTGAGAGGTGTGTTGAAGCGCTGGTGGTCTCAGTTTACTCTGCACACTCAAGAACTTGATTAATTCATAGATAAAATACACATTGTCGCTTTAATCAAGTGACATGGCCTGGAGGGGTCGAGGGGGGTCATTCTCTGGTGTCAAAGTTCATCATTCTTTCTATGCTTAACTACGTTGGGGGTTGCGAACAGGCATCCCTCTTTTTTTAGGTTGAGAAGGTTGAAGGTTGAGAACCACTGAGGTAGTTCCAGAGTCTAGGGGCAGCAACTGCAAAAGCACAGTCACCTTAGCAAATGAGCTTAAATCCTTCCCATACGCACATTTTGAACACACAACTAATAACTGAGAATAACTCAATCAAGTCGGACATGCGTCACAAGAGTCGCCTGCTGTTACCTTGTAGTATGTCTTTGCGTTATTGAATAAAAGCTGAAAGTCGCTAGTGAGCTGCTCCACATCATCATACTCCTCCATCTTCAGTTTCTGTTGAATCTTCATCATGTCAATCGGCTGAGACACCACATGGTAGTAGTCTGGTTGGTTCCTTTAAGAAATGGACACTTGTAAATCTGCTCAGACTTTTGTTTATTTTTTATCAGTTGAGTAGCGCTGCGAGGTTACGCAGCAGGGTTGCCCAAAGTGGGGCCCGCGGGCATAATTTGGCCCTCCACGAACAAAAATGACTCTTGATCATGTAACACTTGAGAGGATATTTTTACTCGCTATATATGTAACTATGTGAAATGATTCTTGACCCACTGTCTATTTTAAATTCCATCTCTTGGTCCTCTATGCCACATATTTTATCCAGCCCTACAATACAATATATGAGGAAGTAATATTCTGATGAACATTATAATTTTCACTTCTAATGACCATGACCATCCTCACCTTCTTTTGGGGGCTCTGATGAACAGCTCACATAACATTCTGCCTTGGTCATCCTTGTAATCTCTGATTGTGTTGTATAGTTCATGACACACAGCAATCTAAGATAAGAGAAAATATAAGATAAAAACCTTTATTGTCAATTTATTGAAATTGTGTCATTGTAGACAGCATCACATGGCAATGGATAGGGCAATAATTAAATAAAGGTAAATAAGATAATAAAAATATATATTTTTTTAAATAAGATGAATAATATGTTTTGTTTCTTTTCTGCAAAGAAAAACATTGAAGCAGGTACATACAGTATCACAACCTATTTCGTTATTAATTTTTGGAGACACAAAGTATAGCACAAATCAAACGACAATTTATCAATTTACAGGATCAACAGTGGGAATGTTAGAGGTCCTTCTCCTCTTTCTCCCCACTGAAGACAGTGATGATGAAGGCTGGCTGTCCTCAAAATCCCCTCCACTCACACTACTGGAGGGGGAAGTCGCCCTTCTCCTTTTCAAGGCCATGAGAGACCCTGGGGCAAAGACAATACAATCTATTAATGAAAACAAGACATGGAGAAATAACCAGATTTAATTATATGTTATCATCAAAGTGCAATGAGAGACATTAGGAGCTCAGTACTTTATTATTTAAATTAGATATGCTCATATATGTAGTTTGTCATTAACGTTGTGGCAGTGTGGACTCTGACTGGACTGTGTTTGACAGTTGACACCTGCTGTCTCATTCATTATCACCTGCCATCTCAGCCTCATCAGGACCAGGCAGGGATGCTAGAGTATTATTGAGGCGTTAGCTACTTTTATCAAAATGTAAGGAGGGGTGAGGCCATCATAGCAAATGCTAGTTAGCCACTGTATAACGTTAACTGCAAATGAGCACAGATGTGTAGCAAGCTAACACGACATCAGCTTGCCAATTAAAAAGCACTGTTACATTATGGAGAAGGCAGAGAACAGCTAACGTTAGCTAAGGTTAGCTGCCCGCATCATCTGAGACAAAGACATCACTGTGGCTAACAATTAATTAATAGCTGAGCATAACGACAACACAGGAGGACAGATGCTCTCATTTTTATACACTCAACATAGTTCGTTGCTTACCTTTTGTGAGTAACGTTACGTTAATGTACCCACAAAATTCAAGAAAGCCTAGCTATCATCTAACGTTATCGATTTTTGGAGAAGAGATGAAAAACGTGACTTCCGTTTGGATTTCTGATGCATTTCAAAATAAAAGCTTTAGATGCTTACAAATACAAAGTCCTCACATTGTGTATATGACAAATTTTGTATTTTGTGCAAATAACTGATTGTTTGCGCTCCAAATGGTAATTGTTGCTGTCATTTTGATAGGAAAGGACAGAGGGCGATTTTGCATATTTTTCACCTTATCAAAAAGAAAAGGCTACATATGTGTCCCAAAATTTATTCCATAGTAGAGTAACTCTAAATTGTGTGAGGGCTTAGGGAACAGAGGTGATCCCCTAAATATTTGCATTTGCTGATGCTGTTTTCTGTTAGGCTACTTTCTGGAGCCAAGAGGGGATATATTATATTGAACAATGGGAGAGAAAGATCATAGATTCCAGATCCCTCAGTGGCAGAACCTTTTAGATACAAGGCTTTGCATAGACCTCTATAATTAGCCCCTATATTTAGCCCCAGCACAGCTTGATGGGTTATAAGCATAGCTAACTGTCTGCATTAGTTGACCAATTGGTTAGCCAGTCGGCAATCAGCTGTACATATATATATATATATTAATAATTTATTTTGGGGGGAAAAAACAACATCTACATTTTAAGTGTTACACAATATTGTAAATGTCTACTCCTGTCCTGTTGTATGTTACCTCAGGGCTTTTACAGGTATGGACATTGTGCAACCACTGCTCTTACTCCATCAATTCATAGTATTCTCATGAAAATGGGCCAATGCCATTAACACAGCTCATTGGCTAATCATCTATTGTATGCCTGCCTACCATAATTGCCACTATTACATGCATGTATTGCTGAAGTTCCCATGTGGTTTTATCGACTGGAATGGCACTGTGTTTCGGCATATGCCAACCAAATACCCTTTAAAAGTTAGAATTGTTGAGCACACATTGTTTTAAGACTAAAAACCTATGCCATGCTATGGACATCATTTTGTTCAAGCCCACCACGGCTCTGCAGCATCATTCATATAATGTCAACAAAGTGGTCTGCAATGAAACACACTGGATTCATACTCTTAACACATTGGTTTAAATGAGGAGCCAAACAAATCATGCTTCCTACAATATAGGCTAGATCAGGTTTTCCTAAACATTTTAGGTTGAGGACCCCCAGATATATAAACATTAGACTGAGAACACCCATCCGATAAGATTTAGTGCAGGGACCCCCATCTGAGCAGATTTTCCTATAATAGATTTTCCCAGAAGCCTATGATCACAATAATCATTCTCAAACATTCTCTCGTTGGGCTAACTTCTCATTAATTAAATAAATTCAATTAAATATGACTACTCCTCAATTTGCTGGGGATCCCTGGAACACCCTCAAGGACCCCTGGGGTTCAGTAGAACCCATGTTGGGAACCACTGGTCAGATAATGTCATCTGCAGGGTTCTTAGATTTGTGATTATGTCGTATTAACTGTATTTCTGTCTTTAGCTATGACCTAGCAACTTGTAACTTGGACGAGAAATAGCCCATTGACACGGGGTGTTATGGAGGGCCTGGGACCCTGGTGGGGGCACACAGGAGTGCCACTGATAAGCCTGAATTTACATGAACACCTGCCCCTTAAGAAGTCTGTGCACGGGCCTGTGTCCCAATTTGCCTGAGAAGCACCAGACTCGCATTTTGTGAGCTGGCTGAGGCATGGCGAAATCCGTCTCACTCTTGTTTATAGCTTTGGGGGAGAGAGTTGTTTGTGTCCACAAATTCAAGTCCAGGAGAATTATTTTCTGTTGGGTGGATTTCCCCCCTAAAGAGGAACCAGGTGCAAAGTCAGAGTGAGGTGTCATAGGCCAGTGAAGAGAGCTGAGTTTCTGGGACTTGATCTGGGAGAATCTATTTGTCTTGATTTATGGCCATTATTGTAAATGTAAATAAATAAACAAATAAATAAATAAAAGGATTAAGTAGCCTCCCTGGCGATTTGTGGATACTGTGTATGGCATGAAAATGTCCTCATAACATTGTGAGAGAGGGATTTCGATTCCTTCCTCTCTTGGGCCCATGTAGCCTATCTGGATGGCAGGAAATACAGTATGTTGAAGGGGTAGGATTTCAGGGGCATGAGAACTTAATCATGGTGGTGCCACTCCGGTAGGCTACAGTAGGTGGCGGTATGCACCTTTGATTTGCAGCCCGCCAGGAGAGGAAAAGAGTAAGACCTGGAAACGGAAATTGTGATCCATGTGTTGCTGTGTTTACCGGTTCATTCATTCTTGAAGCATAAACTTCTGCTAGTTGCTTTTATTGAATTGTATGTAGCAAAGGATATTGTAGAATTGCTAAGATCCTATCAAGGATCGTCTTCGTGTCGATTGTCAGTCGTCTCCACAGATAACGTTACTTGTGAAAACTAGATAACGTTAGCATTGCAGAATTCGAGGTAACGTTATTTAGCCATCTACAAGTAGCCACTGAAAATCATCATCATCGTCATACGCCCAAGTGTCTGGATGAAAAGTGCAGTGAATACCAATATGATCAAGGAAAACCGATGGAATATTCCTCCCAATGCTCCAGCATGTATGGAAAGGCATTTGGACTCGGCGCATTACAGGGCAGGTAAGGTAGAAAGCTAACTGAATGTTGTGCAAGTGTGCACGTGGTGTCGCTGGTTGGTTGAAGGGTGTTCTTGCAGATTGACAGTATGCATTGCACCATATAATTAGAAGCTTCATCGCACACAATCACAATGCTTGCATTTTGCATAACGTCCGAGCTAACGTTAGACTTGCCCAACTTCATTTGAGGTTTTCAAATTTCCAAAGGTTCTGCATATTCAGAGGCAGATGCCACGCCACCGAGGAGAACTCCCACTAGTGTGATTTAGAATTATTATATATACATTTTTTTTTATCTTTTAGATGGCACCTTGCTGCTTGGGGCTTCCAGTCTCACTGGAAGATGTTGGCTGGGATCCATTTGGATTTACAGTGATCCAGAGCAGGCCCCTAATGAAGGATTCTGTAAAGCTGGTGTGCAAACTGAGGCTGGTGTCACTGATGTTAAGTGGGTGTCCGATAAGGGTGTCCTTGTTGCATCAGATTCAGGTGAGTTGCGTAGACAAGTAATAATGATGAGATAAGCAGTTACACTTGACACCTACTTCCCCAACGGGAAGAATACTTGTACCTGTCTTAAACTGACTGGCCTCTGTGCAGGTGCCTTGGAGTTGTGGGAACTGGCAGAGGATGAGCGCCTGCTGGTGAATCGTTTCACTAAACATGAACATGATGACATCATCACCAGCGTGAGCCCAACTATTGGGGCAAGCACTGCTGTCAGTGGCAGCATGGACTGCAGGTTAGACTGTTAACATACACCCTCACATACATACACACACACACACACACACACACACACAGTTGTATGAGATATGTAATAATCACAGCAGTACAATTAATATGTAAAATGCTTATATTTACACATTTGCCTTTCTAATATCTCGTCTTACATGTTGTTTCTTTCCATTCTGCTTCAGAATCAAAGTCTGGGACCTTAGTCAAGAAACGGTGGTCAGCACATATAATGGTGAGAGGGAATCTCCTGATTCCTAACATGAGGTGGATATTTAGATGGTAGGAATGGACATGAACAATTAGGAAGTTTAGGCTAGTTTAAGGTTTAAATCCCTTTCCTGTGAATTTTCGTGCAATTTGAACAGAGATTGGAATTTGCATTCATCCATTAGGAAGTACAAATTCTTGCAGGATTCTTTATGTAAACAAACGTAGAAAATAGACAAAGTAAACAGAGTAAATGTATCTTTATCTGCTTCAAGGTGGACATTGTATAGTTGACATGTATGGTCTTTTGGCCTGGAAAAATTACAGTGAAAATAATACTGGGCATCACAAATCGATAATATTGTGGACTCAAGTATCACAATACACACACCTGCCTATGGGGGTGACAGTGGCTCAGGAAGTAGAGCCGTCGTCTGGTAATCTGAAGGTTCCCGGTTCCCAGCTCCTCCTGGTAGTGTGTCGAAGTGTCCTTGAGCGAGACACTTAACCCCTAACTGCTCCTGACGAGTAGGTTGGCACCTTGCATGGTTGCCTCCGCTGTCGGTGTGTGAATGTGTGAGTGAATGGGTGAGTGTGAGGCATAAGTTGTAAAGTGCTTTGGATAAAAGCGCTATATAAATGCAGTCCATTTACCATGTTAATCTGTCAGTTCAATTGAAAATAAATTGGGAGGTTGTCATTGGATTAGATTAAAAGTAAAGTAAAAAAAAAAAAAGTATCTGTTTGCATAATGAATGTCTTCCCCCACAATTTTGCACAGAATAAAGTAAAAATCAAAAATGGTAAATATCAAGTGTAGTACCTATTTTAGTACTCGCTATCGATGAGGCAGTATTTTGTATCAAAAAAGCGGCATGATAAAAATCGAAGTTAACATATATTTATTCTACATGGGCGTAACTTACACACACATTGCGCACAGACTGCTGATTTGTGCTGAACTCACCTCCCAGCTACAGGATGCAGGGTCACTGAAGAAGTTATCGATCATGTCCAGCTCGTCCTTCTCCACGACCACGAAGCCGTGCTCCCGCGCCTCCTTCCCGTATACGTCGGGAGACCACTGGACGAAGAACGAATACAGGTGGTCCACCCTGGAACAGACAGACAATCGGGCTCGGGGAGTTAAGACGGTTGCTACGGGTTGTTACGGACGCCGATCGCCACCTTTGAAGGATCACATCTATTCTATTGCATGGAGAAAAACGTACAAAATGGAGAACGGAAGGGAGAAAGAGAAGGGTTGAGGAGGTTTCAGTGAATGAGGAGCCTGACACCCGGGAGGAAAGGTGGTGTTGACAGTGGACTACTGGGAGTGCGGTGGTCGCTAGCTTAATTGTAGATGCACTTAGATGGAGGTAAGACTGAAATATCCCTAATAGACTTGAACAGTTCCTCTCTTGTCAAAAAACGGCTGTACATTCAAGAAAAGACACAATTCTGAGTTTTGTTGACAAAAAAAAAGGAAACAAAAAGCAAAGAAAAAAACACCATCAAACCTACAGAAGGCAATATGGATGTGTGTGTTGGTTGCAATTGATCATAGACTGCCTTTAGTATTGCTCAGCTATTCATTCACAATGGTCATTCCCTCACCTCTCCTGTGGCACAGCGAACCAGTACTCCGGCTGCTTCACCCGCCGCCCAAGCGAGTGGGCGGGGCTAGAGGTCATCCCGGTGGCGAAGGACTTCCTCATTGGCTTCCCCACTTTGAAGCACAGGAACATGGGCGGGCTCTTGCTCTTCTCTTCAGAGGAGTGAAGCATGTCTGTGCGTAAATGGGGAAACCATAAAAGAGAGGAGGAGGTTTCGGCTAGCCTTAGTATAGCGCTTTGATATCCGATAACCGCTGTCAAAATCATTCTGGTACTCAGTGACTTCTGAAATATATGACTGATGGTTAGAATTCATGCTAGGTTCAAGCTGTGGCGATTTAAAAACCCTAGTCAGTATCAGTCAAGGTGGGCAGCATATTCTGTTCAGCGTAGTTCGTATTGTATTCCAAATTAAAAGATGGGGAATTTGCAGTCCTTCAACTTATTGGGAAGCTGTTGGTGATGATAAACCTAACCCTATTCAATGGCTCAAGTGAGAGAATTCTAGGGCTGTCCTTGACTAAAGAAATTCTTAGTCGACAAATAGTCAAGGACTTGGTCGTTGACTAATCTGATTAGTTGATTTAAACAGACCAATCTGTCAAATTTGAGTTTCCCACATGCAACAATGCAAAAGCGCCTCTTTAAATCTCGTACTTACCAGAGATGTGCTTGTCATTTTATCGACTAACAAAGTCTTGGTTGATTGAGACCAAACCGATCATTTTAGTGAGTCATCCACTAAGAGGGGGCGGCCCTAGAGAATCCATACCTTCTATAGGTGCCTGCATCCTCTCCAGTAGCCAGGACTTCACCTCGGCCTCATAGTTCCTCCTCCGTTTCTCCTCCTCACTCAGTCCCTCCTCCTCTGTTGGTCCATCCTGCAGCTCCCCTGCAGGGCTGGGCCCACGAGGACTACATTTCCCATGACCCTCTGCAGTCTCTTTCAAACTCGACTCCCTTTTTTGGTCCACCGGTGAGGTGACGGAGATATCACCAACGTCACTCACCGACTCTTGGGTCCCGTTAGATTTCACATCTTTGGCTTCAGTTACCTCTAGACTTGTAGGTTTTTCGTGCACATCACCCTGTTTCTCGGCCTCTGAGGTAGAGAGCAGCGACTCTATGCCTTCCTCGACAGAGCTGTTCTGAGCTACGCCTTCATCCTCCTCCTCATCCACCGTCTTCTTCTTCGTCCGGCCGAGCGCCGGGACTGGATCGGAACCGGGCCCTTCTTGGGAGTCTGCCGTTTCTGTCTGGCAAGGTTCTAGAGCCTTCTCCCTTTGGTCCCCCCTGGCAGTGCTGCGTAGTTTGGTCGAGACCTCGGCGTCCTCAGTGCTGCGTAGTTTGGACGAGACCTCTGCGTCCTCAGTGCTCCCGTTAACAGTGGGCTCCAGCTCAGTGAAGCCCTCGTCTGACGGAGACTTGTCCATTTGCTCAACCTCTGCACTCCCTGCCATTAAGATATTAAACCATGTTAGATATTAAACCATGTAATAACGGTATAGTATATATACAGTATCACAGTATATAATCAAATGTCAATAAATTGCCATTGACTTTACTTTCATTTAGCAATGACGTACAGGTCAGGTTGAACCATGTCTACCCTGGTCAGGTGCAATCTTGGGCGAAAGGACCACAAACCACAAATACCATTTCTGTAGATTAAGCGGTTTAGAACTGCCCCGTGTGCGGACATAATGCTAAGATGCTTACTGTATTCTTTTCAAAGCGAAAGAGCGCCGATACGCAGATCACTGTGGCCCGCACAATGAATTTATATACTTCACGTACCGGGCGCGATGTCTTACCAGATTCCGAGAGGGCAGAGTCTATGTCGTCCAGGATGATGGGTCTCTTGGGGTCCAGCGCCTCGTAGCGGCTGAAGGGGTTGAGGTCTCGTTCCGAGGGTAGCTGTTCCCACTCCCCGGGCCTGTACACAGGGCACAGATCCTGCGGTAGGTCTCTGTCGGGTCACGGGCGAACCGCACACATGCCACACACCGCAAACCAAGATTGGGATAAATGAAAAGGAGAAAGGAAACAAAACAAAAAGGCGAACAGAAATCATAAATGAACTAAATAAAATTCAACTTAAAAAAATGGTGAGGTAAATTGACCAACTAATACAAAATAACAGAGTATGGAAGACAACTGAAAATAACTCAAATAAATAATAAACAACTTATAATAATAATAATAATAATAATAATAATAATAATATATAAATAAAAATATTGAATCAAGAGAAGCAAATAGAACTTGTGGAGGTCAAAATGCAAAGAGGAAAAGCACCAGATACTGACAGTGCTTGACAGTAGTTAATGCCTTAAAAATCCAACAGCAACACAGCTAGGGAGTAGTAACGGAGGAGAGCAAGTTAGAAGATATAAGAACCAGCCGAAGAAGAAACACCAGAGTGGGAGACACAGAGTTTTAGAGAGAGAGAGAGAGAGAGAGAGAGGGAGGAAAGGGGGGGGGGGGAGGGAAAGG
>OMKL01006582.1:3787-18293 GCA_900302295.1 Parasudis fraserbrunneri
GGGCAGGGACAAGGACGTGGGTCTCTGGCAGACCAGGTGCGGGCCCGTCTCCTAGGCTCTGCTGATGACCTGCGCAGCGTGGGGCTGAGGAAACCCCTGTCCCCTGAGACACGGAGGAAGAGACGGGCCTGGCGCAGACACACCGTGGTGGCCTCCCCCTCTGAGTCATCTGACAAGAGACCCCCGCTGACCCTCAACGAGTTTCCCATGTCCCCTGGGACTCCCGGCCAGGCCAAACCACCGGGAATGCCTCAGCAGGACCCTCAGGTTCTCGACTCAGGACCCCCTCTGGGTCAAGAGCTTCCTGCCACACGCCGCGCACCGGCCTCTAGATTCCACCAGTACCTGTGAGCCTGGTCAGCATTCCCACCTTCTTCTCCCACCCTGAGGACCGGAGGCTGAAGCTGCTGTCTGTGAGGGGCCAGAGCATAACTACTGACTGACCCCAGATCAGTAGACGACTGGCGGCACTGCAGTGGGCAGTGGACAGAGAGGCCGTGTGCAGAAAGAGTGGACCAAATGACAGGTCTGAGAGCAGTCTCCCCCTTTTCTTTTCGATGAGCTCCATTTGCATGGCAAGGGGCATTCCAGTGTTGCCAAAGCTTTTTTCCCCCTTCATGTGTGTGCTATTTTAGAGATAATACTGAAATGGGACAGAGACACAGACAGACCTCAACACAGTCAATGTTACAGCCAAGAATTCTCATTGGAGTAGTTACTCACGCCCCTATCCTTCCTGTCTTCTGTTCCTTCCTGCCTGGCTGACAGGGGAAATGGGTAAAGAGGGTTGTCCTCACAAAGTGACCAGAGAAGGATGCTGGCCAAATAAAACCTTTCCCGGGGTTCCTCATAGAATGCTGCTCGCAGCACAGTGTGTTTTAACAATTAGAACTCCAAAACCCGCGTGAGTGAGCCAGCACAGGGGAACAGACACTGACATCCCCTCCACACACACACATACACAAATTCAGAGCGAGTGGTGCATAAAATTACTGCTAAAAGTATTGGGTCAGGACAGGAGCCATTTTAAGAGGGATCTCAGCTTTCAGACTAAAGCTGATTTTGCATATCAGTCTTCCCAATCTGTTACCCTGTGGACCACAGTCACTGTAATACCCTCATCTACGCTCAAAACAAAAGCTAGAATATACTGTCACATATAAACACACACACACACATACATACATACACACACACACACACACAAAAAATCCAGCTGTCTGTCTGTACTTGTTAATAATGTTTATGTGTCTGTGTGTGTGTGTTTGACCAACAATGCCCGTGATAATGTCTGAGTGTGCAGGTGTTTGTGTTGAACTATTTTGTAACATTTGTACAAAGCCTTGTTAAGTTAACCTTGTAAATATAAATATAATGTTATCATATTTGTTTTTACTTTCTCAGTTCCTTTTTTTATGGTTTACAAAAGTGCATAAGAGTGCACAAGCATTTCTTTCAAGATGTTACTTGAAATGTTTCCCTTAATATATTCTTTTTTTGTTTTATATTCAATATATATATATTATATATATTTTGTATGGAAAATAATAAGTACTTTTATTGTGATTTGACCTCTCGGGTGTACCTGTTCAACACATTCAAGATAAAAAGCTAAACATGACCGAGCCTGTTCCTTCTCTCCTCCTAGATTGCCTTTCTCTGTGACTCTCAGCACTATGCAGGAAACCTTTATCTCATGAAATAATCTGTCCATCACTTACTAAGATGATCTTTATCCAAGGCAGTGGTTACTGTACTTTTAATAATATTTGCATCAACAAGAACATACATTTTTTTTTTTTTTTTTTTTAGGAATCACATGTAACAACAATAATACAACGTTGTTACCTCAATAACGTATTACAGTATCGGTTATATAAGCGAGGAAGGAAGCGACTCAGCGCCATACTCAAGTGTGGCAAATATCATCAGTTACATCACGTCTCCCATAATCAGTTTTATGGTTGAGATTACCGAGCACTGCCTCTGCAGATCTCCTCACATTTACAATTCGGGATGCACCAACATGTTTCAGACTGATACCTATATCTGACTCTCCCCACGCATATCAACTGATATTGATATTGATACAGATACCATTTGTTGTAAGAAAATCGGTAGAAATGCAGGTATAAAAAAGGTTAGGTCTTTCAGACATGCCTAATCACCAGTATCTGAAGTGTGGGGAGGCTGAAATACTCCCTGTAACAAGTAAAGGACACAATCACATACATGAATGGAGAATTAACTTCAATTAATTTGTTCTTTAAACAAAAGTCCTTTTGTTATTCCGTTTTTTTCCCCCTTGGCACTTGTATTAAGCAACACACTCCCGGTGAAAAGGTCACAAAAATGCCAACTCTACAATTGGCTAACATGCAGCTGTAAAAAAACAAAAACTAAACGACAACAAAAAAACTAAAACAAATGAGTCGGATTCTGATTGTGCTATTTAAACTCCAAATTGGCCAATGCCAATTGTCTGCTGATATATTGGTGCATCCCTATTTATAATAGACATTAAACTGAAGAGGAAGCAGCTCCTTATTTATGAGTGACAGAGAAAATGGTTGACAGTATTTCAAGCATTGCCAACATATCCAGCAGGGTATACACAATGTTAGATTTGTAATTCCGTCAATTATGATTTACTTTCATTTGTCCCACGAATTTAATTAATCAATTCTGTTTGTGCTTTATCCTACAGTTACATAATGCTTTTCAATAAGGCCAGACTCAAGTGATTGAGTGTTAATGGGGTACATGACAGGGACCGAGCACAAATTCCCAGTAACATAAATATACAGCTTCCATCCCTCATTTTGACCATAGAAATTAACTTCCCCTTCACAATAACAACTTAAGGTGCAAGAATCTATCTTCCAATCTCATGAGAGACTTACTTGTTTTCGTTCTCACCCACTGAGTGGGTTTGACCAAATAAACCATTAAAAAAATTAATCTAATTTAGAGTCTTGTCTTACCTCAAGATGTGTCCTATAAGTGCCTGGTTTATGGAATGTGTTTATGTTCTGCAGTGCCATGGTCAGTTCTTCTTTCCATTCCCTTTGGTTATTTCCAAGTCTCTCAAGCTTAGAACCATCTTGTAAAGCCTGCCTCCTCTCCTGTGGTCACTGTTATATCTTAGGCGATGACCCAAAGATATGTACATTAAATATAAGCAGTCAGTCTGAGAGGCTGTTAAAAGCACACTCAAGCCAAGGACATGTCTATGCACTCTCTTTGCCTTTATTACAGGCACTAACAGCTATTCCTGATGCTGCTAGAAGGGGGAAAAGCATAGTATTCTCTCACCTGCTTTTCTCAAGAAACTAAGGTCCTTTTTCTTGCCTAGTGATCCACAGTATGTGAATATGGTACACCTAACAAGCCCTACTCCGAGACATTAGGTCATACCAGACAATGGGGACTATGGTACCATCCATCTGCATTATATTTCCTAAGATGAGCTGTGCAGATTCAAACTGTTACTCTGCACAAGAGACAAAACTGCCCATGCCTTCATCACAAGGAAAATATCAACTCCACACTCAATGTGTGTTAGTTGTCTGAAATGTGATTTACCTAATGTTTTGTTATTGTATTTTGAATATCTTTTTGTACATACTGTCTGAATATGTAACATATTGTATTGTGTACATTTTGAATTGCTTTGAGTAAAACTATCTAATATGAAAATGACCGGACTAAGTGTAGTCCATCTGAAACCATTTCCTTCTTGGCTGTGTGCTTTAAAGCAAGGCTATATGATGTAAATAAACAGAACTATGTTTAAAAAAGATTGCTTTGTAAATGTGTGTGCACTTTGTGAATTGTGGGATTCCTAGACACATTTCAAAGCCTACATAATTCTCATAATTCATGTCCGAGATCAGAGGCATTTTTGTTGCCAAAAGCTTCAGCAGGTTGCTTGATAACAGGCAGTCTATTATATTGTTAGATGAGGCATATGCTTCGCAGCACAGAACTTAAAATGGAAGCTGAATAATGCCCTCTAGAGGCTGTGGATGAGTAAGGTCTCTCTGGGCCCTCTGGCAGATTGCTTCCCTACATCACAGAGAACTTGATCTTGAAACAGCTGTTGGGGCCATATGTACCACTGGTTAGACTATTTACACAGATATTCATGTTTGCTGATAATAGTCTATCAAATACTGTCTAGAACAAACCCTCTGCAATTGATGAGCCAACCAATGAATTCAAATTTGAAAGTCACCTCTTGCAGCAGAGATTCCATGGCCCTTGACACTATGAAGAGATATTAACAGGAATTTGGAACTAGTGAATCAATTACTATTTTAATCCCTAAAAAATAAGTTAGGCTAAGTGGACTTATTTTATGGTGAGCAGTCCAACCGTCATGAGGGACATCCCTATGTGGCCCATCCCCCTCTTCCACTCTGGCTGCAATGAGTGGTGTAACCTGGCTATTGCCCACACTATGGCCTACATCTCTGGTTCTTTGAAGTAAACCTTTCAAATGTAATTGTTGGGAGAAAATAACTCACATTTATTCTATGCCAAAAAAGCCCCATTTTATACCATGGCTTCAAAAGCAAACAGTTGAACTCAGGACAACAGGTCTAATACATAGCACACAAAGAGTTTTTATCACAATTTCAAATCTTTTATTTGCCCTTATGTTGAAACAATTGTTAAAATGTTCATTCAGGAATTTATTTCTGCAAAAAATATTTGCAAACCGATCCAATAGTTGACAATTCAATTTTGTAAAATGTAACCTACACAGTTTATTGATAAAAAAAAAAGGACAATATAATTCAATGCATACTTACGAAGTTGAACCAGGAAAACAAAAACAATATTCTCAAATACATTCTCTTTATAAAAAGAATCTTTTTTGAAATATTTACATTCCTTCTTGAAAAAAGTTTGAATAGACACCTCACAGTCCAAATAGAAAAGAAATTGATCAAGTATTGCATTGCAATTCACGGACTGAACAGTCCAAATGACAAACCGATTACATAAAACTGAGGACAATTTTAAAATTCCTGTGTAAGTCCCATATTTACCTATTTGAATGTTTCCAAATTGCCTTTTTGTCCATTTCTAGTCAGCAATGGTGACAATCTGTCCCCGCTCCCTACTCAGCTGGCTGTGCAAATGAAGCGCACTCTTTTTGCACCCCAAGTCTCTCCAAGTCGCTCTCAAACTCTCCGACCCGCGCCGAGTCCGGTTGTGGTGGTGGGCTCTCCACGGTGATGCCCGGATCGATTGCGCGTCGCAGCCTGTTGTTCTCCTCCTCCAGACGGGACATGCACTTCTCGAGCTCCAAGTACTCCTGAACTAGCTCTTGCTTCGTCATGTTCTGCAGACTCTCGACGTGATATTTCTCATATGTCTCAGAAAAGTCTCTCTGAAGAAATTCCCCACCTGCGTTTCCTGGCCTTCCGATGCCATCACTGCCTCCGCCACTACCATCATCATCATCATCATCATTATCAAAACAGTCTTCCTCGCTGGCGGTGTCTTCTTGGCGACCACCAGGCCCTGGGAGTCGCCTGCCCCCAGTCTCAGTATTGAGATCTGGCTCCTCTCGGTCGTGTTCATCCATCAAGAACTGGGTTGTATTGTAGGGGGCCACGGGAAGCCCTTTTGCGAACATCTCTTCTCTCACTCGGGAAGCCCGTGCTGTCTCCCGTTCGTCAAGCGCCTTCTTCTCCTCCCAGGAAAGTTTGAAATAAGGCTTCCAGCGACGCTTCCAGCTCTTCTTCTTAGATGGTCGACGCCTATGCTTTTTCTTGCCCTGGCGCGCATCTGTGCCAATGGCAGATTCGATGTGTATGCCACTCTCTCCTTGCACCTGGCTTAAAGTCTCTTCTAGTGGCCCATCTCCACTGTTCCCGTGTGCTACAAGATTACCTTCTCCACATACATCAACTCCTGGCTCCTGACAAGGCTGAGCTGCAACTGGGCACTTGGGGAGTGCGTTTCCGGCAGCTAAAGCAGGGCACACCTCCCTCTGTCCGCCTTGCATTTGCCATAACTTGTCTGTGTTGATATCCCTTCCACCGTTTTCCGCTTGATGCTGTTTGTCCCTTTGTCGCCCCCTATCGCCAATCTCTGGTCCGCCATTATCATTGGCTGGGGGATGCTCCAAAACGGTTCCGCTCCCACCTGATGGGGTATCTGAAGTTTTCAGGTGATGCGTCTGCTCAATAGTCGGTTCTGTCATCCTGGTATTGTACAGATGGGCTGCTTTCCTTACCACATATCGGATGATGTTCCTGTCCAAATTTAGCTTTAAGTTAATTAAATTGCATTAAGCTTAATTTCGCAAAGTATTTTGTTTCTATTCTTTAAGACGAGCCACAATTACTTTTATGAGAAAAGTTGAGTTTAACTTTTAAAAGCGCTCTATCACTATTCTATAAGTGAAGTTATGTATAGCGACACTTACTTCTCTGTACTTCGTTACTTCTCAAAGGAATCGTCAGAGCTTGTGTTGCTAACTACCGTTAACTATTTCGGTACTGCCAGTGCTATAGTTGATCCGAGAACAGCGCTTCATTGCTACAACAGTGTCCAATGTTCTACTCAAGAAGAAGGAGCTCGCGCTTATATAGCAGCTCCGCCTCTATTCGTGCGCATGCTGTTGCTTACGGTTCGAGCTGGGTTGTGGGTCGTGTAGTTTTAATCTCATTGAAGACCTATCGAAACCCTCAACAAAAAACGACATTGCCCACAAATCAAAGCTAATTGACAAAAGTATCAGCCAATCATATGTTAGAATATTGAGCAGAGGACATCCCACCCCTCTCGTCGGCGATTGGGCAAGATCGTAAATTTGCTGTTGCTAAGCTTAAAGTATTCTCTGATTGGTTATGTCAATTGTCAATCAAAAGCACACTGGCCTCATGAGGAAAGCAGTCCGTAGCATTTTCATGGATGCTACTATATACAAGCAATGGGGAGAAAATGGAAAAAGTTACTGAATGCAAATTAACCATATCATTTTAAATGACATGACACTAACACTGTAGGTTGTTAGTACGTTCATACACTTCTAAATAATAGTTTGTATTTAATATTTTTGTCGTTATAGCCCAAAGCCAAGAAAAAGATAATCAAATCCATCCTACGTTTTAGACAAAATGAAACACACCTCTCACAGAAAGTAGTCCGTTTTGACTGATCATGTAAGAACCCAAACACTTGGTGTAAATTTTGCGCAGTTTACTGTTGCTTGAACAATAATGATGTGATATGTGTTGCTTCGGTAACTAATTGAGTATTAGATGTTTCGTTAAGAGTATTTTATCTCCTGTGCGGATGGATATGCTGTGGCGCAGGAGGTTGAGGGAACTATGAACACAGCGTAAACAAACGACATTCATTGTCAAGCTGCCATTGCGAGCACTGCATCTAGCCCCTCGAAAATAAGGGTGGGTCAGGAGATCTCACAATTGCTCAATAGTTTTATTATCGGTCGACAGTGTGATGTGGTTCAGTTTTGAACATAACTGCGCGACCCAGTAAATGCAAAACTTGCAGTGTTTTTGCTAGCTACATCATGTCGTATCGTCCTTGCTAAGGATAAGCTAACGTTAGCTAGCAAGTGAGCGTGTCGTGTTGTTAGCCCCAAAACATACAAAATAAGAATCCTTCAAGTGTCAAAATGACTTATGTTAAGTGTTAAAACGTAACATGGCTGATGTAAACGTAACGTTAGCTATGAAGTTTTGACAATGTCCCTACATTTGGTCGCCCTGGATGAAGCTAACATTAGCAACCATGCATACGTCAAGCTAGGCTAGCTAACGTCAACGGTATTCGTGTGAAACAATATAAGTGGTAACATTAACGTTAACCAATTCAACACGTTTACTTAGGCATTTTCAGACATTTGAAACATTTATCCTAAGACATAGCCTTAGAATAGGGATGGCAAACAATCCAGTGGTGCTACTGTTAGCTGCTGGCTAACGTTAGCTAGTTGCTGACCAGGCCATAATGTTGATTCAGGGTCAGTCTAATTCCTGAAATTTAATCAAATAGTTTTAGCTAGAAAATGGCCAGATCACATCTAAATTTACTACCCCATCTATTGATATCTTGACGTATATGGTACCTTCATGAAATAGATCCGATTCACTGAAATAGCTTTACTTTGCGTAGCTAGTATTATAGAGAACAATCGATGGTCTATTTGAGCTCTTGTGGAAATAGACGGGCTCTCATTTGTCTAGGTTGTTAGCTGAGTATCAGTTTGCTGATTGTTCACAAGCTATATTATGGGTTTTACAGTAAACTAATAACCAAGTCAAATGTCAGGCTATTATATTTCTTACTTCCCCAAACCACTATGCTAATTGTGTGAAATCAGGCGTTGAAATGGAGTGCCACGAGTTAAATCAATTTATAGCAATCTTGAAACAGACAGCCTCATGTAATGGTGGTTTCTTGGGTTCTGTGTTATCAACTTATTTGGCTGCACATTGCCCAGAATGCCCACTGCTCACAAGGCAGAATGGAGACCATTCTTCAATCCTCATCTGCCCACAGTCAATACACTAACCTCACATTATTAGGCTATATAGTATACTGTGCATGTCTGATCCACAGTCACCAAGCACACACCAAACTGATTACTCCTAGAGTTAACAGTAATATTATACGTGAGCAAATCAGTGGCCAGTGGTTGAATAATAATGCTGCCTGGACAATAGTCCAACGGCTACAACTAAGGCCTACATACTGATTCCACTATTAAAATATGGCAAGGTTAAGCACAGCTCTAAGTAGCAAACTGAGGAGTGGGCCATGTTTAAGTTCATGTGAAACTATGACCATACAGACTGGGAAATCATATGGAAGATCCAAGACAACAAAGCCAAGGAATAGTACTGTTGCAGCTTCAGATAGGACCCAGTAGCTGCTCCTGCATATATCTGAGCTTGAGAGGATTAGCAGACATGACTTAATCTCTCACCCTGTCTAACATGGTTGCTGCTGCATTTGAGAAAAGATGAAAGATGCACATTCTTGTGTAGGCCTATTGAAATGTGCCAACATGTGAATGTATGCTACAAGGAAGGCCATCCAAATAAATGTGTCTCTGATTTGAGATGGTTAATTGGGTTACTTATTCAAGATACTCCAGCTGGTCCTGATTTTGGAGTATGAACATTATTGGTGTGTGTGCGTGTGTTACAGAACAGTTATCAGTTACAGAACAAAATAACTATTAGGGGCAACTAAGATTAGAGAGCAAGCTGTTTGTCTATGACAGAATAAGAGTGCCCACCTCCCATAATAAACAGATCCTATGTGGTGTGTGAGAGAGTGATACTTAAGGGGAACACCGCCCATATTAAGAATCCATTATGTTATTACCATGATCTAAGAAAGTTCAATCAATATTTGTGAACATGAGTTACTCTCTCCCAAAGCCAGAAACCAGAGAAGTAAGACTCAAACTAGTGATGTCATAAGATATAAAGTCTAGAGCTGCTCCATAGACAATGAATAGGAGACTGATTTTGTGGAGTTTTTACACCCAAATGAGCTTTATTCTATAGCAGTTCTCAGTTTTGAAACAGAAAATGTATCCATATACTCAGAACATTCCCCTGGGTGTTCTCAGTGTAATTTATACCATCTCTCCCAATTCATTTTCTGTGGAGCAGCGTCAGACTTTATACTTGATGACATCACAAATTTGTTCACAGTAGTTTTTGGATTTGGGTAAGAGATTTTCAATTATACTTTTGGACTGTCTTAGACCATAGGAATAACATATTAGTTCTTAAAATGGGCGTAGTACCCCTTTAAAACGGGGCATGGGTGGGGTGGTGTCACATACCCTTGCAGTAGGTACAAGCTTCAGACCCTCTAGCTGAGCTCTCCCTCTCCTAATTATCTTCTTCACTCCATTATAAAAACTTAATTAAGTTTCCACCCTTATGGGCTTGCACTGCAGCGCCTATTTATCCACTCCACAAAGATTTAGGCCTCACATAGATTAACACTTGGAAGTCTGTGGAAGGTAGCTTTTATTTTAGATAGCTAAACCAACAGCAACAAAACATTGTCGTCTAATGAACTTAGGCCAAAGCTAGGTACAGACGAATCCTTAACAAATGTGACTTTGAGTAGAGTGAAGTGGGCTCATACGCCACTGTAAATGTTAATGTAATCTGATTCTCTTGTTGAGATTTGCAGTTACATTAAATAGCCAACAGGTGGCGCCAATTGATAATTGATTGGGAAAAAATGAACCTGGCATTTGCTATTCATGTTGACGATATTAGGACATAATGCTGCCGCTATGTAGCCCAGTTCCAAGATATCTTTGCTGTGGCAAGAGCGATAAACATTATTTGTATATTTGTGTATTTCTCAAAAATTATCTTTAGTGACTTAGTATTTAGAGTTTATACCTTTTGGCACCAGAAAGGCCTATAGCCCGATTCATAGTAGTTTGTTAATAGTAGTTAAGTCATCAATGTCTGATTTTTACAAGAAAGCAGATCATTATGAAACGTATGCTAGAGGAGGGGGTGAGGGGGTGGTTGGAGATTATTATGAGTTTCTGCGCGCGGCTTTGGAATCATATTACGCATAGCGCACAGGCACAGCTACACTGGGGAGGGACTTTGCATGTGGAAGGGGTAACTTGTGCTCCTCTTTCTCGCTTTCTCTTGGGGGACCTTCCGAGGAACCAAAATCCAGGTCCTGCTTGCGGGAAGACACCTGCATCAGGGATTTGCAATTCCCTGAGTAACTGGCAACTTTCAATTAAAGTAGGCTGAAGGACACTGATTTTCGGGCGTTTCCATAGGCATCATGTTAGGCAGGAGCAAGACACCAACCACCGGTTCCAATGATCAGAAGAAGGTTGTTGAAAAGCCGCATGACCCTCTCAGGAGGCTTGGTAAGGATTTTACTGAGGGCACCCGTTTGAACAAACCTTTTACGCACAATCATGCCTGCTGCTTCCAAGCAGTACATAGTCAGCGCAAGTATTTGAACTACTTTGCTTACCTTTGATCTTTTTACTTGTTTGTTCATCAGCTTGCAATCGGACACTGGGAGACTAGGACTCTCAAGTAGGCTACAGCAATAACCTGTGCGCAAAGTGCATTCGCGTTATAGGTGTGATAGCAGACACAATTAATGACAATTGGATGTAGATCTTGCCAGTTTACAAACATTTGCCCACCCCAAAGGTATTTATGGCATAGCAATGTTGTGGTCTGTTTTGATCACCATTAATAAGCTTCGATATTATGAAAGAAAACTGGATGTGATTGCTTTCTAACAGCTGATAGTTTAATATAAAGTTGATACAGTTGTTAGAGAGCTCTCCTGCATTATGAGCAGATGGGAACAGTTCAGTCAAACACCAAAGCGGGCTCCAATGGGCAGTGTGTGGGGGTGTAGAGAAGTGGTTGTGTGTTTGTGAAGAGTCCAACAGGCTTGATAACCCACTGGCGTGATTCAGGCTACTCAGCCATAATGACCATCACACCACACACTTGCCTGCTGCCTCTCACAATTTGTGCAACTCCTCCACACAGACCATCTCAGCTCATGGTCACACCTAGCCTAAAATAGAGAACTGCTGAGGAGGGACACAGCACCTGTCAAAGCCCCTGGATGTCAGGAAATCTGGACCACTATGTGTTATGGAAGTGTGTCTTTGTGTGTGTGCATGTATCGGGTGTGTATTTCTGTCAAAGAGGAAGAAAGCACTTTCTTGTTAATTTACTTTACGTATCTGTTTGTTGTTTTTGTCCTTTGACGTCATGACGCTCACTTGGCGTTCCGATTTGCAGAAAGGAAATCTGCATGCAGCCAATTATCATGAATGGCACTATACGGTGACACTCCCACTGTTAGAGCAGGTCTCACTTTTGTTTTGTTTTCCCTCCCTAAGGAAATTACAGGTTAGAGTCATCAACATCATATGATATTCAGGCATTTACAGGGTTTGGTTATTAAAAATAAATAAATAAATAGTATATATATATAAGTTATTATTTTTTTTATTTTTTTTATGTAAGTATGTGTCATGTGATTACTCTTTAATACTGTTCTTAACTGTGATTGCAATTACTTTTTCAGTAACGGTTGCAGATTACACTGACAGATTGCATAGAATCTTATACTATGTGCAGACACTTGCTGAGATGGAAAATTGTGTCTATTGAGTATGTAAGCATAGCTCTATGATTGGCAAAGCATTGTTTTGGTATCGCTAATACTTTGTAATGAGGTGAATTAGGTCAACTCTGACCCCTTACCACCTTGTGTCATCATAAATTAGGAAAGGAGCCCATAACTGTCCATGCTTTAGGTCCTAGTTCTTATATCCAACTAACCAACTATCTACTGAAGCTAATTTGGCTTTATCTTTGGAATGCAGTACATTCAGAAGTGCTGCTTGTCATACAGCTTCACAGCCTTCTTGTTTATTCAAAGGTTTTCTCAAGTAGACAAAATTGGCCTTTCTAATGATTCTGTTTCACAGAATCTATACATTTGTTGGTTTTAAACTCTTGTCCACTCTGATTTATGCACCACTAAACACCATCCCCTTACACTGACAGTGTGTGAAATAGCCTGGTGTTGTGGTGGCGTATAACATTGATGGTGGAGACTGAGATTTGTTAGGTGAGAGATAATCTGTGTTTACCAAAAGTCAGGCAACAGCACATGGACAAATATGTGTGTTGCCATAGACCTGACGTCCCAGTGGGACTGTGTATTTGATTTCAGAGGGAGTCCAAGGCTGTCACCAGAGTCAATAACCTAGGATCTCCATGCAACTGTGGCTGCAGGGAGACAGTGGTTCTTTTCTGCTCAAGAAGTAGCACCTTGCTTAAGGATGTTGGGTTTTACACAAGGAGTATCCATGAATAGATTTTATGAGTTGTCTCACAGATTGCAACCCGGGTAGAATATGCTTTGAATAACAATGGCCATAATAATAAAAAATAGTTTAACAGTTGAACATAATGATTCCTCTCTGGCGGATCTATTTTTGGCATCTGTAATTATTTATTACAGAGAAGAGGTAAATGTGCAGTGTTGATTAGGTTAGGTGTGTGTATCCGTATGTCATATCTCTCCCTGCATGTAATTGTATCTATAGAAGCGCAGCTTCAGAGCTAGTGGAGTAAAACATACAGCACCAAATAATCCCTTTAAATCTGACCCTCCCATTTTGTGACATGCCTGCTCACTTCTTCTCTGTCACAGTGCATAGTTGACCCATCTCCCACTCAGAGTGCCTATATTTGATTGAGGTTGTGACCTCATCATTTGGCTTGTAAGACTTGATGAGACACTGCAACATAATTGTCTCACATGCTGGAGGAGTTCTCTTTGGGGGACAGCCACAGGCAAAGATGAGAGACTTAACCGGCCAGTCAAGCACCCATATCATATCTACAACACCCTAACTGGCTATCTTTATACAACTGCAGAATCAACACGAGCTAGCTCTCATGACAGTTGTTATGCTGAGGGGAAACCTGAAGCATGAGATGTTGGTATGTAGGCCTCAGCAAGGAGGACACATGCAAGCACACTATTGCAGACTGTTTGATGCAGTGGGTTGTCTTTGATCTTCCCATCTCTGATAGAAGACTCTCCTGCTGGTCACAGTGTTGATATACTGTTGGAGAAACAAGCATCCTGGCAATGATCTGAATGTTTATTGTTTTTCTCACTGTCTGGCTATGGATGATTATGTCTTCATGTTGTTGTTTTCCTGAAGCCAGTTCTCCAAGAATTTCACACTGTGCTGTAAACTACTCCACAGTTTTCTGGTAAACTTTGATTGTAACTCTCCTTTCTTCATTAGTTACTTAATCATAATGATTTTTCTAATATGTCTCCCCTGCTACATTTAAGCATCCCTGTATCAATGAATCTTTGTTTTTCTCATACTGTTGTTTAGCTAGCCAGCATGCTGTCCTGGACCATATGATGAGGTGTGTGTCAACAAGATTCTCCTGGGCACATTGACCATCACCTCATTGGCAATTATTTCCATTCCTCACATTTCTTACTTCACAACAGTATTATAGCTTATGGAGAGGCCCCCATTCAAGCCCTGCCTGTGTGTGTTTGTGCTGTTGCCAAGGTGAATTGTGCTGCAGACTGAGACTTCCTGGAATGACCCAATGGCAGTCTTCTGGCTAGTATTCCTCTTTTCATTTGTTCATTCATTTCATTTCATTTAGTTTAGAGAAACAGTTTCATCCAAACCTCAGATGGTTCAGGTATATTAGAACTATTTGGTTCAGGTAGGCAGATAGACTAGAGGTTGAGGTTAGGGAGGTGATGATAATAAATAAAGAGGGGGGATGAGACAAAGGCAGTTTGGGCAGTTTGGGCAGTTTAGACGGCTTAGCATGGTCGTTGACCTGCTGTTAATCAGGTCCTTGTGCTTCGCCTGTGGGAATGCCTTGCATGTGGTAACAGCCTGGTGACTGTGTGGAAAACAGGG